>JAEANM010000295.1:0-39345 GCA_017656035.1 Myanophis thanlyinensis | reverse complement strand
TCAGCCTTCCTTATGGTCCAACTTTCACAGCCATACATTGCAACTGGGAAAACCATAGCCTTGACTATACACACTTTCGTTGGCAAGGTGATATCTCTGCTTTTTAGTATGCTGTCTAGCTTTGCCATGGCTTTCCTCCCCAAGAGTAAGCATATTTTAATTTCTTGGCTGTAGTCCCCATCTGTGGTGATCTTGGAGCCCAGGAAAATAAAATCTGTCACTTCCTCCATTTCTTCTCCATCTATTTGCCAAGAATTGAGAGGGCCAGGTACCATGATCTTAGTTTTCTTAATGCTGAGTTTCAAGCCATCTTTTGCACTCTCCTCCTTCACCCGCATCAAAAGGGGCTACGCAAGTCTCTTCGCCACGACAAAGCAGTGAACCATAAAGGGGTAATTAAGACTAGCTTTGCTAAATCTAAACTGACATCAGAAGATATGCTAATGTTTTTGGCAAAGTTTTATCCTTTGTTTAGCATCAAAATATTGATAGAGTTGTCTATTTATGTATTCACTTTAGTTCTGTGAGCTCCATTCAACATTTAGAATAAAATAGAATAAAATTATTGATTGGACACACAAGGAATTTGTCTCCGGTGCATAAGCGCTCGGTGTACATACAAGCAACAAAGTGATAACTCATAGATTATAAATCACAGTCATCATAAATTATATTTGTGGCCCGCAAGGTTTTTTAAAATTAATTTATCAATATGTCATATGGGCATCGATATTTCCCTTTCCTCTCGATGAGTTATACACCCCCATCCTAAAACAATGCATTTAAATGAATTACATTTTTCTTGTGCTATTTATTTCTCATATATTTCTTGTCTGTCTGTCTGCCTGCTTGCCTGCCTGCCTGCATATTCAATCTATCATTTATATAGCTGCCTATCTCACAGAACAAGCCCCTCTCAGCAGCTTATAGCACATTAAAACAATAAATAAGTACCTAAAATAATTATTATTAACAGAAAACATCAAAACATTTAATTATTAATTTATTCATTTACATAGATTTCATTACATAGAGATAAGTGAAACCAAATTATTTTTCTATAGATAGGTAGACTAAGCTCAAAAGAGAAGATATATTAAATGTGAAATAAGGAAGATTGTTCCCACCATGTCAAAATGGTTTCATATTGGATAACGATTAAATTTGCCTTCAAATACATCCTCTTCAAGGGCAGTATTTATCAGCATCCTTTGGAAGTATTTTTTTTATCTTTTATTTGTTTAGTGAATCAAAAGGAATCAATCAATTCGATATTTTGAAGGTAGACTTTCTTGCTGATTCCTGTAGCCTAAATAATTTAATAAAATTTTACCATGTCATTTTCTAGTTCATTTTGTGTATTTCACAGAACTGGTCTGCTTTGTAATGAGTGGGGCAAACTTTTAATGTTTTTTCTCATCATCACAAATAAGAAGTTCATTGTATTTCTATACCACCATGTATCTAAGACCTCAAGGCTGTGTACCCAGTACTTTTTTCCGCAAAACAATTCTGTGCTATAAACTGTGCTGCAGTATGAATACATTCTAAAAAGGATTATAAAGTATTTGAGACTTTGGAAAGTGAAGAGGATTAGCAGGTCAGAATATAAGCTTTGGTTTGCATCATCTTGCATCACGTTATAGTTCTGCAGAAAATAGTTCAGCTGATTTGGCAGGTCAAAAATTGTAGGATCTGCTTTCTTCATATAACTCAAGGTAGCTTGAAAAGAGAAAATGATTAATACTAGTTACAAAGTATTATGTCTTCTGATTCTCATCACTATTAAACATGCTTTACTGGTGTTTGTTCTTACTTGGCAGGAAGTGAAAATAAAACAAAACTATAGAATCATGCAGGAAAGTATGTAAAAATGGACAAGGATCTTGGAGTTAATTTTAGTCCAGCTTCCTGTCCTGTGGAAAACCCCACAGAAATGAAACTTTTTTCAAACCATTAACATTTCTCTTTTTAAAAATGTATTTCTATCCTGCATGTTGTTAAGGTCAATGTTTGATTCTGGAAGGACCAGGAGAGAACGCTGATTTCTGTATTTCAGCTTTTCATTCTGATTTCATTTCAGCTGATATTGAAAATGGACAGCGAGGGCTGGACCCTGAACAGATGCAACAACAGCAACTTAAACTTTGGGAAAGGCAGAGATTCTTTGAAGAAGTTTTCCAGCATGATGTTGATTTCTTCTTCCCAGTGTCACATCTGCAGATAGAACACAGGAGACGTAAGTTCAAATGTCAAGTTCATAGATCACACATGGGCAACCTGTATCATCAAGTGCCAGTGTTCTACTCCAAATCTCTTTTTGTGACACTTTATGGCAATTGTACCACTGCTTTTCAGTAGGAAGGCAGCTTTTTCCCACTTTGAGTCCAAAAAAAACCCCTATAAAAATAACAGCATGTACCCTCAAATAGGCTCAATGCTGTTAAAATAACAAAACAAACAAATCCTAGAAGAGTAAGAAGAAGAAAAATAGAAAAAAAAACTTATCATGTCCATTCTATGATGCAGCCCTGCCTTCTCTACATCATTGTGCAGCTCAGTTTAGTCCCCAGACTCCAGGAAAGGCTACCTATCCTGTTTTATGGTACTGAACGAGAGTATGGGAAAACTATGTGTTATTTTTTTGAGAACAGTCAATAAGTTTGTAATTTACTGGTGATTGATTTGGGCAGCAAGCTATTAAATGGAGATCCATTTCTTCCATAACAGGAGTAGGTATAAACAATTATCAAGCTGTGTGTAGGTCTTGCCTTGTGCTATTAAGAGGATTCTTCATGCAGTATGACCTCTGATAGTTTCTCCATCTCTTCAGCTCCCCTAGGTAGCATTTCTTCCATGGAGGTCAATGTGGACATGCTGGAACAGATGGACATGTTGGATCTCTCTGACCAAGACACTGTTGATGTATTTCTTAGCTGTGGGACTGAAGACAATAACAATGTAGCTACCCTATTGCCAGGTATGTACAACTTTCATAATATCCATATCAATTGTTGGCCCCTGTGTTTCATCTGGGATATGTTGTGGTAAACTCTTTGTTACGGGAAACGGTTGGAAATTTAACCAAAGTATGTGGGCATATGCAGTTCATCAACCGGTCCAGAATGGGAATTAATGGTAGAAATTAGTAGGGATGTAGATGCAATGGGAAACAAGAATAGTCTTGAGAAACAGGAAAACAGTGGTCATAGTCAGAAAAAAGAAGTCTCAGTCTGAGGCAGAAATGTAATTTGAGGAAGCATCTCAGAGGTGACCCTCCTTAATTATGATGAAGATAAAGGGACAGGGAAGGAGGTGCATTCATTTGGAAAAAAAAATTACTGTAATATTACAATAAAAATAGTATTCGCATTCTTGACTTTGATTTCCTAGTTTGGTCTACCTCATAGGGCTGACAACAGAAGAGAGATGGCCTGTTAGGAAAACTCTTAGCATCCTGGTCAATAGAAATACCACCTCAATGTATCTTCTCAGCCTATGACCCAGCTTTCGTTAGTATCTTTTTCTGCAACTATGAAAAATACTGTAGAAACTTACAAATTATATTGGGTTTTTTTTCCTGTCACATTCTCTTGCTCTGTTTTCTAAAATTAAAGTCAGGTGGGATAGAAATCAGTGAAGTACCAAGAAAATTATTCATAAGTGGGATGGTATACAATAGAACCACTCTTGTATAAATACATTGAAAAACTATGGTACCAAATCGAGTCAGTCAGAGAAGCTCTATGCCCAGGCATGTTCCTTTCAAGGGAGATTGTGACTGCTTCTTAGTAGGAGCATTGATTTGGGAGATGAAGTCATAACCCAAAACAAATTTCCAGATGTCCACTGGACAAGACTTGAGCTTTTTGTTTTATACGTTCCTAACTGTAGCTGAAAAACTCGAATACCCATAATGGGAGGTATCGTATGCCTTTGTGTTAATCCAGAAACCTCACAACCCTGACTAATGTTCTTCTAGTAGTACAGAGAAACTCTTATTTGTTTTCTTTCCTACAGACCATTCTTTATTTGCTCTAAACTTTCAAGTATTTCTTATTACCCATATATGTTCTTTACTCCTTTTCACAAATGTATAACTTTCATTTTGTCGTGTCTGGAACCTTTCTGTGTTAATTTGAATTGAACAAAATGGAAATAAACAATGAAGTAAGCACCAAAATCCAGGGTTATGCTGCTGTTGGCAATGGATAATTCTGGCTTTCTGTAAAACTTGAAGCATTAGGGGCATTGATATAAATTTAATTCTGAGGAAACAATTGGCTTTCTTATTCCCACTGACAAGATTTGAGTGTCTGTCCACTTCTAACCTTAGGAATAGGAATCTTGATTTAAGGCAGGAGCAGCCACATCATGGGCCTCTGATATGTCTGATATGGCTGGCTCAGAAATTCTGGGAATTGAAGTCCACGAGTCATGAAGGAGCCATAATTGCCCACCTCTGCCTTACCCTATTGTGATCCCCAGACTTCCGCAGCTGACACTACTCAGAGTGGCAAAATCATTGACACCATAAGTAAAGGTTTGGAACAAAATAAGGGGCAAAACAAGGGCAGTATAACCTTCTTTAGACTTAATACACCTATTTCACTGCATAAATTGAACCCCTAATTTAGATTTTTGTCCTAGCTAACTAGCTTCATAACATCCCTGTATGCTCAATAAGCACTTGAAACCCTTTCAGAATTGGCTTCAGTTAGAATGATTTATAAGCCATGTAAATAAATAAATTAAATAAACACCCAATAATTCAATGTTAAAAAGAGAGCAGTACAGTTTCTGGCCATATATGATATCAGTTTGGGAAAAAACCCTTCTGGGTTTTTCAGGACAAGACATCTCCGCACGCCTCCATCCCCCAAAAGTGAACCCGAGGATTTCCCTATGGCAGATATATCCCATTGCTGTTTTGCTGATCTTTTGGGATAAAATAAAATAGCCAGCCTTCAGAAGGGGGGCAAAGGATGTCCTCAAGTGTGTATTTGCCCACTTGTGCCAAGGGGGCAGACTGACTCCACAATTGGTCCGAACCTGTTTTGTGTCCTGTGATAGCAGGCTGCACAGAGAGGTGTGCAAAATATTTCAGAGCAGAAATGTTCCAAACTCCGCCTGGAAAAGAAACCTGCTGTTTTAAAGCTCAAAGCTCATTGTTCTGATTTTACTGGAATTGTTTCAAGTTATAAAATGCTATGTTTGGGTTAGAAAATGGGGGTTTGGAGCCATTTGGATCTGCCCAAAATTAAGAGAAAAAAACAACAACCCGTCTGGTGATAGTTGTGCCTTGCATGCCTGCATTGTCTGCTGTCTGTACATTGTGAACTGTTTTTATAGCACCTTGTCGTCTTCTTCCCTCTGGCTTTTAACTTATCACATTTTCTCCCCTGCTTTTTTTTTTCCTTTGGTAAACTTAACAGTAATGTTTATTCTGAGGAGTGGGGAATGGAAAGTGAAGGGAAGCTATTGCTTAACAACCACATAGTTGTTGCTAAGCAACAGGGCTTTCCTTACTCTTCTCTTTCTATGTTTGCCGAAATAACAATGTCTGAAATTTATGAAAAGAAATAACTGTTCCAAGGACACAGCCAAGTTCCCCTTGATGAATCTAAAAATGCTAGATTTCTAACAGAGGTGCACGCATTTCTCTTGTGCTTTTCTTCTGCATCTTTTATTATTGAAATTGACCTAATATTCTTGTGAACAGCTAAAGTAATTGATTTCATTCAAATCATATGATGGATAAATGCACAGGAGTAAATTATGTGTATGTTTTGTTCATGTGCAATCTGACAGAAGATGCTTAATGTTTATATTCTTTGCTGCATATACCATTTTTGACTTAAGAATTCTAGATATCTTGAGCCAAATTAATTTTACCCTGAGAGGCCATTTTCTATCACAACTTGCATTCCATTATTCTGTGGCCTTCATTAATCTCATTTCATGAAATAGTATAATAGCAATACGATGATGGAGTTGGATAAAGCAGGCCTGACTATATTTCCTGATCTAAGTAAAATACTTCTAAAATTAAATACCCTTTGCCACCATTACTTTAAGGACCATTTCTGTGATGTTCCAGATGTTGGAATTACAACTTCCAGCAGCTCCAGTCAGTGGTGAAGTACGTTTGAAGCTATAGTTAAACAATATCTGGAAGGGCACAGATGGCCTCACGTCATAGGTGGAGGTAGAGACATCATGTGCAACAGGTTATTATCATGCCAATTATACACCAAATGGCATTTACTGTATATCCTAGCATAATGTGTTGTGATGCATGTGATGTCATTCTGCTTTTATCAAATGCCTTCATTGAATGCATGTACAGTGAATGAAAACTTCATGAATATGTAAAAATGAAACTATAAAAATCCAACAAAGTACCTAGTCAATTTACGGTACGTCTCTGAAAAGTCCACGCTGCTAACATCTCCAAAATTCTTTTACATTTGTGTAGATTAAGAGCTTTTTTAAATGCTGGGGTTCAAAGCTGAACCCATCTTCCTTCTAATGCCAGGAGACTGTAGATTTTGTGCAAGAGGGAACATGGCTCAGTGATACCACAATGATTCATCCTGAGAGTGATTCAGACATTTCACAGCATAGCCTTCTCACATTCCGGTTAAGTAGCCTCACTGATGAACTCTCCAGGCTGTGAGATTTACAAACCAGGCACCAAAGCTCCTGTCCAAAGATGGAGAAGGAATGTAAAATATGTGCATTGCATAAAGAATAGCTCAAAGATTCATTCATGGGTAGAACTAGACCAAACAACAGCCCAGTTCTGTGGGGAAGGTCATAGGATCACTGGCTTCATCTGTCCCTGAATCCAGTAGACCAGTAGGTCACAAATTCATGAGCATGTTTCATAATGTTTCATGAGCCAGTTAGATCCTAACTGTTATAGAGTGGAATTCTTACTGGGTTGTTCTTTGAAATATCTCATAATGAGCCCTGGTGGCGCAGTGGTTAGAATGCAGTACTGCAAGCTATTTCTGCTAACTACCTGCTGCCTGCAATTTGGCAGTTTGAATCTCACTAGGCTCAAGATTGACCCATCCTTCCATTCTTCTGAGGACCCAGATTGTTGTGGGCAATATGCGGGACTCTGTAAAAACCACTTAGAGAGGGCTGTAAAGCACTGTGAAGTGGTATATATAAGTCTAAGTGGTATTGCTAAGTGGTATTGCTATTATGACAACTTGGGGGCCATGTTTCCTATCATGATTATTTCAATTCACCAGGAAATATAAGGAGAGATTAATGAAATCCATATCTTCTATTGAAAAAATAATTCTGCCTTTGAAATGTAAATTTTTGTGTAGAGAGAGGCAGAATGTAGACAACATAAAAATGGAGATGGATGACGCATAGTAGTCACAGGTGTAGTCGAGCAAGCAACTGCAGAAACTGTTTGGACTTGAGAGTGTTTACTCAGGGTACCCCCCCCCCTAATATTTGCAAATTTTATTCCTGGAGCAAAAGAGTCGGAAACATGTTGTACAGAAATTTAGCTCTGCCCTTGAGAAGTAGGTAGGAGAGAGGCTAAATGGAAAGTATGGGAAAGAGACTCAGCCTAGCTCCACCTTGATCTTATTGGCTGTCAAAAGGTCCAGTGAAGATTTTGCACAGATTTTCAAAATTGTGTATATACCCCCTACTACAGTAAAGTGGCCTTCCTGGAATCCCAGCAGTGTATGTTTCTTGACGTGGTTTCCTGCATCACTGCAAGGAGCTGACACACGTTTTCCTTTTCTTTCATCTCAAAACAAGATCCTACAGAACTGATTTTTTTTATAACAAATAGGAGGTGAAGTATTGATGTTGCAGTCTTTACAAAAGCATTTTATATCCAAGTCACATCTCGTTCTCTAGTTGGCATCTATACTCTACGGCATTTTGTGAACTTAGGCTGACTGAACCCATGCCATAATAAATATCATAAAATAACAATGCATCATCATGATTCAAACTGTACAATTAATCTGCTTAAGCAAGGGGTAGTCACACACCTTTCATCAAACCAGAGGTGAAATTCAGCAGGTTCTAGCAGGTTTGTTAGAACCAGTAGTGAATTTTCTAAGCAGTTCGGAGAACCGGTTGTTAGAAGAAATCTCCCCCCCCTTTTTTCCCCCCCCTTTTTACAGGGTTAATCCTCTAAGGAAGACAGAAAAAAAGAAACATTCTGGTGTTGTTTCTAGCCTAATCTTTATTGCCCTGCTTACAGAAACTGCCCACCCAGCAGAATCAGTAGTTTAAAAAAAATGAATTCCACCACTGCATCAATCTGGTCGCCTCTTTTGGACCACTGCAGAATGTGTAATGTTAAGTATTAAGGGAAACTGTCTCACTGCTGCCTCTCAGATTACATTTTGTGATTTGTATTCTAAACTGTGCAGAATATATCCAAAGATGTACATGTTTATAACATTTTTGAATTAGGTCAGGCATGACAAAACGCCTGAAAAGGCTGCTTATGATGGATTCTTCTGGCATGGTGAAGGATTATGCAGAACTAAAGAAAACGGATGGTCATCCACCCCTCATTATCTGCAGGGTGACTGCAAGGAAAGATCAGCTCAGGGTAGCTTATCTGCACATAGTTTTGTAGTGCGATGAGTTCATAATATTCTCTACAGTGTATAACTGTCATGGGGCATTGAATTCTGGGAAATCTGCAAGGTTTCTGTTCGTTTGTTTGGAGAAGGATTGAATGAAGCATTGAATAAATGCTTCCCAGAAGAAATGAAGTTTAAACTCCTTTGACCTAAAATGGCATTTTTCTTGTCGATACTATAACTTTGGGAGTGATTTACATGCAACTTATTTAAATCCGGAATAGTAGTATGATATATTACTTTGTACAACTTGGGTGATGCAATGATAATAGCCTGATGTGTGTGTGTCCGTTAACTGATTTCAAAAAGCAGTACATATCTTTGGAAAAACTGCAGCAATGCTTAGAATTTCCTACTGTGCTTTCTGGAAAATGAAGGGGTAGACTATTTTAGGATGGGATAGCATTTGAACAAGAACTTAGGTTAGTTTTGTGTCTTTATGAATATATACATTTGCAAAAATGGAAAAAAATGATTATAATTTAAATTTCAGTGCAGACATATAATTTTGCATTTTAAACCGGTACACAAAGAGTTTGTTATTCAAAACTTGCATTTTTCTAAATTTTACCACAAAATTTATCAACAAATTTGTCTGTAAGTTTTTAAGGGAAAGGTCTGCACAAAGATGTTGATGTTCAGGAAAAGAAAGAATACAATACACTAGACAAGGATATTATTAGCTGATAATGTATGCAGTATAGTAATATGACAAAAGAAGTACGGTATAGTATGTATGTTTACAGAAATGTGCACCAACATTCCTGCAATTTTAATGCAGAGTTCTCAAGTTGAGTCAAGCAACTGCAATACACAGTAGCTGTAAAGTAAAAACTAAATCTGGTATAGTAGATCCGCTTATCCCGGAGGGCTGCTGATACCAGGATATTATGGGACGGGATGAACCAAGTGCCAATCATCTAATGTCTTCCTTCTTTCCTTTTTGTCCATCTCCTTTGCCAGATTCTAACCCCTTCCAGGAAGATATCTCTCTACAAGTGCCCAATACGGTTGAGGTCAAATCACGAATTTCATCCACATCATCTGCCTCTACAGACCTGAATAGCCTGGACACCAGTGAAGAAGGAGCTGAGACTCCTGTGGTGCAGTCAGATGAGGAAGAATTGGAGCAAGATGGGTCTGAAGAACAGGAGACCAAGAGCTAGCGAGGTTTTCCATCCATCGTGCTATATAATGGACCTGCCAGCATGAGATTATGAACATGACTGGATTGCTCTGATTCCCACTGTGTAAAACCCACAGAAACTCCCTGTCCAATTGTTGTACTTGGGGAAGATAATCTTTCCCCCTGCAGGATGGTCAGTGCATGGGTAAGGCAACAGAAGAGGGAGAATAGGATGAGGCATGAGTGCTACAGAATTAAAATTGAATTTAACTCTCCATCTTTTTACGCATAGAGTAATGCTTCTGCTTCACACGAGGACTCAGTTTGCTACAAGGCTACAAAGGTTTAAAACAAGGCCTTTGTGCAAACTGACAGGCTCCCTAATCCTAACACATATACACACACAAACAGGAATGCAGCATGCCTTTAATTGTAACATAATAGAAAATTACATTCCTTTCAAACGAGCAGCTGGGATGATGTGTGTAACTGGGAAAGGAACAATGAGGCTACCTGGATAGGAAAGATGGAGAAGAAATGGCTGACAGGTGGTGGGACTGAAACAATTTGAAAGGTTCTTGGAATGAGTCAGATTTTTTTATTAACTTTTTCATTCGTCTGATTTTACATCCTTACATTGCAAACAAACGGCACATACCACAAAGCACAGGACGAGCTCTGGAGAAGGGGAATGGGTCTTAAGGAAAAGCTAAAGAGTCAGGACAGTCCTTAGAAAAACTTCCTTTGAACCTCCATACTGAATACCTCAGTAGCAAAGTAAACCTTAATTGCTGTCCCATAAGTTTTAAAGTAGCCCAATTATTTCTAGGATGAAAACAACATCTCCATTTCCCCAATCATTCTTATTTTGTTTGATGGGAAAGAAATGGCTTTCAGATCTTTTTTCAAGGGAGCAAAACATTTTGTAGATTTCTCGTGGTTGTGGTGCTGTCTTTCTATTTACCTTAGTTACAAAGTGCCTGAGAAGTACTTGTGTGTGCTCTACCTTTCATTGCACAGTCATAGCTTCCACTCTCTGGCATCCCAGCTTTCAGTTATATTGGTGAAAGTCAAATCAGACAAAGGCTGCCAAAGAAAACTCCTTCCATAGAGCTTTTTCAGATGAAAAAGAAGGAGTAGTTAAAGATGCTGTGGAATAATGCAGATACAGATAATTGGGGACAAAAAGAAACTACTGACTGCCCTTTTATAAAATTAATTATACTGATAAGAGTATTTGTAGCTTGAGATTGAACTGTGCTCGCTGAGCTTGGTGGTTTTCTTGCAGACGTTTCATTACCAAACTAGATAACATCATCAGTGCTAGCATATTTACAAATGTCTCCAAAAAAATCATTTGCATGAGGCAGATAGAATGAGGCAGAAAAAGAGAAGACTCTTGAGGAGAAGGAAGCTTTGTCGAAATTGGAGGACATATTTTGGTACTTAAACTTTGCTTTCCTTTTGATATATTATTATTATAGAGAACTTGTCCCCTTCATTTTATATATACAGTATAATTTTTATTAGCACTTTTCACATTATTAAAAGATAAATATAAAAATAAAGTAATGACAGATCAACAAAAAGAAAAGATAAAAGTGTGAAAGATAGTATATATGTTCGGGTCTTTTCCCGTGTAAGTCTGAGAGTATCTTTGCAACGTTTCGGCGAGGTCCCACTCGCCATCTTCAGGCTGGTGCCTTCTGCTTCGTGCCAGTGCGAGATATATCCAGTCTCCTTTAGAGCAATTACAAACTTATTATCTATTTCCTCTTTAAAATTATCTTACATGATTCTTTTTTTGTATTTATTTATTTTTATTCCACCTATTATTTTTATAAATATTCAATACTCAAATATTCAAATCCAATATATTCAAATATTCAAATCCAAAAATCATTTTTTTCTATTTTCAGCATAAAGTCCCTGTTCCAGTCTTTTATAAAAATATTTGTTTTATCCCAATCAAACAGCTCAGTTTTGTCATTACCACCAATTCTGCCATCTTCACTATCCATTTCTCCATTATGGTATGGCAGTATTTTTCCAACTTGGGGGATATGTTTAGCTGCAGTTATGCAAAAATCTATAAAAATTTTCTAATTGGTTATCCATATGTGCTAGTTTCATTTGAATATTAGGCTTTAAAATTCTTTATATCATTATATGCATTTTTATCTTTTGTTTTTCACAAGTCTGCCATGCGTGGAAAAATGACCCTTCATGTTTTTCACATTTCCAACATGAGTTAGAGGTACTGTTATACAGAAGTATGTGTCCCTTTACATACTACTGAACCACTGTTTTGTAGCTAATGAGGAGCGATACTGTAAATTTCATTTTGGTAAACCCAGAGGCCAAGAAGTTCCCTATCACTGATATGGCCACATGTGAAGGATGCATGAGATGAGTTTCAGAAAGTTCCTGGTAAAATCTCACCACCAGTATGAACCAGAGAGTTAGTTGTAGCATCACTTTGTCTCTTTTCCAAAACTTTCCCACTTCCTCGCTATGGGAACAATAATACTGAAAAATACATTGGTTGCAGTATCAAATTCTATAGTTTTAAGAAATTGGTATAGCCAATTGTTTGCATATGTTTTTAATGTAATTGCTTTGATCCAATATAGGTTTTAGAAGTGCCCCACCTCACAGGGACATTTGGGGGGGGGGGAAATCTGAGAAGATATATGTATGTAAAGCGCTTTGAACATTAAATGCTAAATAGTTTATCTTTTTTTTAATTTTAGCTATTAAGGTCAACACAAAATCCTGGATATGTTTAGTAGACAACTTAGTAGTTTGGAGAAGGATATTAAAAAAACATGCTGAAGATCATAACAATATGCTAGATTAGGCTAAAGTGAATAATTTATGGTTAACTATATCATAGGAACCAAGCAACTTTCTTAGAAAGTTATGTGGATCGGTCCCTTCAGTTGAAGGAATTCAGACAGCAGGATAGATCAGAACTTGTAACTCCACTGTCAATGGGGGCAGTTTGTAGGGGTTTTCTCCATTGCACTGTAGGGCTGAAGATACAGATAGTCTTCAACTTATGACCATAATTGAGCCCAGAATCATAAGTCCTTGCAATCGTTAAGCAGGACATCTTGTGACAAGACCCAACTTTAAAACATTTTTGTGCAGGCGTTATAGGAACATAGTGGTTGTTCAGTAAATGCTGCACACATTAAACAAATCCATTATACCCAATGGATGGTGTTTGCTGAAGACTGCCAGAAACCAGCAAAAACATCGAAAATTGCAGTCATGTAACCACAGGATGTGCAAACAGCCACAAAGGTGAACCAGTTGCTAAGGACACAAAACAACATGACTTGGAGGTGGGGGTGGTGGCTATTGTAAATACAAAATTGGATGGTAAGTACCTTTTGGGGGAGGTTCCATTGCAACTTTGAACAATCACTTAAGCAAACGGTCATAATAAACCATGCTTGAAAATGTTGCAAGTTCAATGACATGTCTAACTGTCAACATCTTAACATGCCCACATTTAGGGATAAACTCTACTAGCAGATTTTAGTAGCAAAACCACTGTGAGAGATGGAACTATAATATTCATCTGAATGCAGACTTTTGTGGTTTGGGGCATATTGCTGAATTCCAGTTCCCATTAGCCCCAGCCAGCATAGAGAATGAACAGCCATATGAGTCTCTGTGGGGGGAAAGGTTTAAAGAAAACATCAAGGTGGGGGCTGCATGACCAGAGCCCCACCCAAATTGTATGTGCAAAAAAAGAGGTGAGGCTTCAAATCTTGTGATTGTGCCATCTCAACTACTTTTAATCCCTTTGTATAAATAACCCTGAACAATGATAGCCATTGTAGTTGGTAAAGATTTGGCAGCCCCACAGGACAGAATGATTATAGAATGTTTCAATATTCCTGATACTTAATTCATCTGATTTTATTTGTCGACAATCTCACTGTGTGAAATTGCTGCCTTTGTGGACAGAGTCCTGCCTGTAGCTCTTAGTCAATTGGTTGGATTAATCCATTAAAACATGATGACTGATTAAAAAAAATGTCTCCAAGTTAAATCTCTGCTAAATCAAGTGATCGTTGAGAAGTAACAATTGGGTCAATTATGGCTAGAAGTGTTACAGGATCAAAAGCAACCTGATTGGCTGGATATTTACATGATTTGATGTATATGGCATCAAGAGAGGAATACTTGAGTTTTAAACACGATAACACATGGATAGAGCACTGGAAATAAGGGTGGGGAGAGTGAAAGCACGCAGAGTGCAGTTCTGTAACAAAATTTATATAACTCAGTCAGTTGTGGAATCCAACTGGTTTTTTTTTACCAGTTCGGTGCATGCGTGTGCCACCTGCACTGCCGCATGGCTTCTAAACTGTTTGTTTTTGCTTATTGGAGGCAGCCTGGGTGATTGGGAAGGTTGCAGAGGTGTGCAGAACAGCTTTTCTGTGCGATTCAGGTGAGTAAAAAAGAAAAAAAAATGAAGGGGATAAAGGACAGGAAAGAGGAGGGGCAGGTGGGAGGGCCCAAACATCGTCAGGGGCAGGTGGGCGGTGCCAAACATCCCCGCTATCAGATCGGCAGAACCGGTGCAACCAGGCTGCATTTCACCACTGAACTCAGCCTATAAAACTGTCTTAGTAGTTCTCAAGCCAGGTTTGTGACCACTAATAATATTTGTTTACAGATTTATCCAAGGTTAAAGATCAAAATTTTGTAAGCAAATTTAAAACTTTTTTAACACTGAAATCTCTGTCAGACACTGCAGATTTATTCCTCCGAAGATAAATCACAAAATAATTTGAAGGGCGAAGTCACGGGGAGGGGGGAACCTACCTTGCCTGTTTCACAGAATCAGTTGGTTCAAGTTAATGCACTATATAATTTTAAAAAACAATTGTTTCCAGATCCACATGGAGCAAGGTGGGGTGGAGTAGGAATCAGGCTGCTACATTGAATAGTAGAGAGGTGCTATACTTTTGCTTGAGTTCTGAAGCAAAAATAATTTTTGAAGTGTGCACAATGCTACTACTAGGGAAAGGGATCCTGCTCATTACCAGTGGCAATTTGTAAGAGCATTAATATACTTAATTAATGTAAGGACATTTTCCCCCATAACAATTTGTGTTCTGGTACCTTAAATGAATGTTATGCCTTGCTATCTGCCCTGAAAGAGAACAGGTGTTCATTTTTATGTGGCATCCATTTACATCCTTGAAAAATCCTATCTCCCAAAATCTTTGCTTTATTCGTAGTTCCTACCCTCTTCTTCTACGGACTAGAAACCTGAGACTGCAAAAATCCAGACAACTGCTAGGTGGCAGCAAAGAGATAGTTTCAATTCTCTGCTGCCATCTAGGGGTCCTCTGGATGTTTTTAACCCTATGGTGGGTGGCTTGATTTTTGGCTCTAGATTTTTTCTAGACCTTAGAAAACTGACATGGGAAACCACTGACCTAAAAATAATATTCAGGTTGCCTATGAACTGCAAGTTGGCTTAAACTAGAACAATGGTACTTAGTGTAAATGAGAATATAAAACTCTCCTTGAAAGAATAGAATAAGCTCAAGAGGAAAACAAAATGCAATGTATAAATAACCTTGGGTTGGCTCAGTTCCTGGGGCTCTCTGTAGTTGCCTGGCATCTGTACTGAGTCAACACATCAGCCAGCCCTTTGTGACCCTGGTTGCAGCTTTTAGCACTAAAATTTCCGTCCAGGTGCAAATGACTCATAGACTCTCTCACTCCCCCCCCCCCCACTTCCATTTGCAAGTGCAAAGTTCTAAGTCATTGTTTTTGAGAGAAAGGTTGAATAGAGAGGGAGGAACTGAAAGGGGGAAGACTTTGGGAGGAACAGGTGGGTGGGGAGAAAGTCCAAAAAAAGAGATCTGGCAGCCACAAACTTCTCCTCTTCCCAATAAGGAAAAAGCCAGTGAAATAATGCAAGAGTTTTGAAAGGTCAACAGCTGAACTGCAGTCAGAAAATAATTCTTAATAGCTTTGCAGAGAAAAATGTCCTTAACATTAATCATATCTGATCATCTAGTCTAAAGCTTTTCACAGAAAAGCAATGAAAACTTGGGGATGGGCATTTAAACAAGTAAAATGCATTAAAGTACACAAGACACAATTTGTGACAATTCCATTAAGTAACTGGCCAGTTTGGTTAAAGGCCAGCTAAGGCTTAACATTAAGTTAGGGGCCAGATGCATGGAGAATGCAGTTCCTTCCTTTTGAACAGATATGTGAAGAGCCTTATAGTAATAGCAATAGCACTGAAACTTATATGCTGCTTCTTAGAGTTCTAAGTGGTTTACAGAGTTGGCATATTGCTCACAACAATGTGGGTCCCCATTTTACCGACCTTGGAAGGCTAGGTCAACCTTGAGCCGATGAGGATTGAACCCCTGGCAGTCAGCAGAATTAGCCTGCAATACTGCATCCTAACCAGAGGTGGGCTGCTACTGGTTCACTCCAGTTCTCTGGAACTGGATGTTCATTTTCTGAGCAGTTCAAAAACCAGTTGTTGGAAGAAATCTTTTCTCACTTTAGAAGGCTAATCCTGCAAGTGAGGCAGGAAGGAAACATTCTGGTGTGCCTGTATTTCTAGCCTAATCCTTATCTTACTTGCCCTGCTGCTTTAAATAAGTGTTTACAGAAACTGCCTCTGGGTTAAGCTTGTTAATGTCAGGGTTCCACACAACATCAGCAATCAGAACTCCAAAGAAACGAAAGTCCTTAGAATAAGATTTTATTGAAGACATTGTACTGGTACGGTCTGGAGAAGTCCTGAATCTGAAATTCCCGGGCTTTCTCCACCCAAGTAAAATAAAAGTTCCACCCCAATAATTATCACATGTCCATTTCTCACCAACCCCTTCAAAGAAAGTTCCAACATTCACTTCAGGCCCTACACTCACAGGTGCCCACAACCCAAAGAAGATTCTCATGAGAAATATGTTAGAAAGAATGCAGAATAGATAACAGCCTCTGAGTCGGTTCTATCAACCTCCACTCCCGCAACTCATTGGCCTTGCTAAAATGTGTCAAAGCTAAAAGCTCTGGTGTAATAATTGCAAAAGCACCAACTAATAAATTTTCAGCACAAAAGTCTCATTTTAAGCTTGACAGTTACATTGTAAGCCTTAATGGTTCTTCGCAGTACACCCAGACTTTATGCCTGTAGACTGAGAGCTTCTCTGGAGTCCCACCACCACCACCATCACCACGCCCTGGAATTTTTTGTGGCATTTTTATTCTCGGGGCTTGACTTTCTTAAAGATTGTTAACGGGTTGTTTTAAGCTTTTTGGAGTATAGTTCCAACACAGCTGGAACAGCTGTTTATAGAAGGGTTGGCATACCCATAGAAGAAATGGCTGAGAGACAGGATGCAAGCTTGGCATTCTGTCTGATTTTTTTTTTACTGCCTTTCAGGGGGCATGTGATCTTTCCTTAAATCTGGATGATTACCTAAGAATATCTTTTGAGGTGAGTGACACCAGCTGGTATCTTTAAGTGGTGCAAATGGATCTAATGATTGCTTCTCCTGGGTGCTTTCTCAGTTCATTGAGTACAGGAGGCTCTTGCCTATGGGGATTCTTCAGTCAACCAGATCATGGTTGTCCCAAAACGTGCTTTTTTCAAGAGGCAACTAGACTTTCCTGGTTTCCAGAAAGTCCAGTTGCCTCTTGAAAAAGTACCTTTGGGACAGGAGTCTCTTGCATTGCTTCGGAGTGGCCAAGGCATATGATTGCTCACTGATAATAAGTGGATCCTCCTTCCAATTTGTTTTAGTTTTTTCGCATGTTAATATGGCATAGTAACATGGTGCCAATTGTAGAAAGTCAGCACCCACTCATCTCCTAGAAGAATGAAGTATTTTGAGAAATATAAAAAAGAAGAATGTATTTCCCTGAATAAGAAATGGAGAAACATGTTTTCTTAGAGGGAGAAAGCAGCCCACACCTTCCTTAATAGCCCACAGCAGATGTTAGCTTAATTTAAGAGATAAAGAGATAGATAGCTATATTCATAGGCAAACATTCCCTGCAGCAAGGTCTGAACAAGGGCAGAATGGGGTTAGCCCTCACTCAAGATGTTAATTTGTTAATTTGTCTCTTTAGCTTGGCATTTGGTAGCCCAAATATGCCCACCCACTTTCTGGAGAGCTTAAATGACCTCCCTGCTAAAGGGTTTCACTTTATGAGCAAGAGTTGGCTGTATTTTAACTATTTTAATTCCTCAATGTGTTCTGGCACCATGCCTGATTTGTAATTCTGGGTTGCAGATATTGCTGAGGAAAAGGAAGGTATTCAGACAGAATGGTTTAGTTTCCATGACGACTGTGACTCATTGATCTTCAGTGTGAATTCCCCCATTTCTAATCTAATGACTGGTATTAAGGGAAGCTTTTTCCAGGCAAAGAAGCTTTTTATATTTCTGTAAGGTAATCCTCAACTTACAACAGTTTATTTAGTGACCATTCAAAGTTACAATGGCACTGAAAAAAGTGACGACAGTTTTTCACATTTACAGCATCCCCATGTTCATGACAGAGTAGGCGAAATGAAGCGTCCCTCCACGTAAGTGACATCAAGGTGGCCACACCCGCTCAGTCACATGATCACCCAGCCACACCTACCCAGCCAGTCATTAAGGCAGAGAACCGACTGTTAAAAAATTTGAAGCCCATCGCTGATCCTAACCACTGCACCACCATAGTACTTATAAAACTAGACTTCTTCCACTTCCCTCTGTATAATCATTAATAGATTAAAATGTCAATCTTCTTTTGCAGCTAGCAGTTCTCTAGGGATATGGGAGGTCTAGTAACATAAATATAAATAAATAAATAAAATAAATCATACAGCTGAGTTCACACACTGAGCTAAGGCATGGTTTGCTTAACCATGCTATACTATATAAGGTACAACTGACACCAGATATTGCCACCAGATGCTAACCCATAAATCATGGTTTTTAAACTACACTGTAGTGTACAGGCTCATACAAGGCAGCAATCAAACAATCACATTACACTAAGCTGTCATCATGCACACTTAATTGACACAAAATTCAGAAGAGGCCCACCAAGAGGCTCATTGCATCAGGGCTGGAAGAGTCATTTTATCTGCTGGAGTCTTAAGAAAAAAAAAGTTTACTTCTGCCAGCAGCTGTTTGTATTGGAAAAAATGTACCGCAAGGTGCCAATGACAACGTATGTCTTGCTTTCTGAAGGTAGTGACAGAAAAGAATCTGGTGAATCCCTTATTATGTGCCATGTAAATATTAAAGCATTTTAAATATTCCCCAATAATTTACTCAGAAGTAAGTACACAATTTCTTCCTTTCTTTCTGCAAAAAAAATGTGTTTTATCAACTTTGCTTTCTAAAAGTCCCACATGCAGGTCAAATGAAGCTGAGAAAATTGGCCAGTCCTTTATGAGGGCGATTGACATCGATTGCTTTATGTTGTTTTAATTACTGTATATTTTCACTCTTATCACATCCTACAAGATGCAGTTTAGTGGTAAGAAAAGTAAGATCTTGCACTTAGCCAGGAAAATCCAAATGCATGGATATAGATTAGAGATATAGATTATAGATTAAGAGGTACAGTCTCAACAGTAGTAACTGTAAGAAAGATCTAGGTGTCCTGGTGGATGACCACTTAAGTATGAGCAAGCAGTGTGCTGCAGATGCCAAAAATGCTAACACAGTTCTACATCAACAGAGGGTTAGGGTTCAAGATAATGGAAAGTGATAGTATCGCTTTATACTGCACTGGCAAGACCATACTTGGGATACTGCATCCAGTTCTGGCCACCAGGACACAAAAAAAGTTGCTGAGGCCCTAGAAAGAGAGCAGTGATAAGTTAAAGATGACAGCTAAATTATATGATGACTGTCTAAAGCAGTGTTTCTCAACTTTGACAACTTTAAGATGTTTGGACTTCAACTCCCAGAATTCCCCTCAGCTTTGCTGGCTGGGGAATTCTGGGAGTTAAAGTCCAAATATCTTAAAGTTGCCAAGGTTGAGAAACACTGGTCTAAGGGAACTAAATATGTTTAGCCTAACGAAAAGAAGGCTCAGAGGAGATGTGATAGCTGTCTTCCAAAACCTGAAGGGCTGTCACAGGGTGTCGATGTATTCTCCATAGCATCTGAGGCAGTGGTGGAATTCAAATTTTTACTACCGGTTCTGTAGGCGTGACTTGGTGGGCGTGGCTGGGGGGTCATGTGACTGGGTGGGCAGTTTCTATAAGCAGGGCAATGAAGATTAGGCTAGAAAACAACACCAGAATGTTTCTTTCCTGCCCTCCTTACAGGATTAACCCTGTAAAGTGGAAAAAAAACAAAAGGACATTTCTTGTAACAACCGGTTCTCTGAATTGCTTAGAAAATTTACTACCAGTTCTAGCGAACCTGCTAGAACCTGCTGAATTTCAACTCTGATCTGAGGGCAGGACAAGAAGCAGTGAGGGTCAGCTCATCAGAGGGAGGCTTAACCTGGAAATAAGGAGGGATTTCCTGACAGTAAGAACAGTAGGAACTGCTTGTCTCCCTGAGTTGTGGATGCTTCCTATACTAGATGGTTTTCAAGAAAAGATTGCACAACCATTTCTCTGGGATGGAATAAAAATTGCTGCCCTGGGTAAGTTGTTGGACTAGAAGACCTCCAAGCCCTATAATTCTATTATTATTTTTTATCACTGTATTATTTTATATTGTGTATTTTTATTTAGTAAACACTCAAAAATTTTGAGAATCAGGTGATGTATCAATTAATTATTTCCCATCTAGTAATCAACTTACACCAGTCTTTAACCTGGGATCATCACATGCCTGCTGTCTAAGCCTCAAAATGCTATTCTGAATAGGGATGAAAGGGAAACTTCAATAACATAACAAGCTCAGTAATCATTCCTCCTGAAGCCCTTGTAAGCCAAAACCATTGTTATAAGAAATGTGGCTCCGAAGCACAAAACATGTCACTCTCCCACCATAACCCAATGTTGGAAAACTGAAATGTTCACATGACTTAATTAAGCAAGCTGCCTTGTGGTATAGCACAGGGATGTCAAAATCAAGGCCTGTGGGGTGATTAGATCTGGCCCAGCAAAGGAGTGTTTTCGCTGGCAGTACCTCCACCAGCGAAAACAGAAATGCATGTGGCCCTCCCAAGTTCTGTTTTCATTGGCAGTGTGCTCGAGCTACCACAGGTACTCCCGACATGAGTGATATCAAGCTGGTCACACCAGTGGCAGAATTCAATTTTTTTTACTACTGGTTCTGTGGGCGTGGCTTGGTGGGTGTGGCTGGGGGGGGTGTCATGTGACTGGGTGGGCAGTTTCTGTAAGCAAGACAATAAATATTAGGCTACAAACAACACCAGGATGTTTTTTTCCTGCCTTCCTGACAGGATTAACCCCATAAAGTGGGGAAAAAAACCAAAAGGAGATTTCTTCTAACAACAGGGTCTCCGAACTGCTTAGAAAATTTACTACGGATTCTAGCGAACCTGCTAGAACCTGCTGAATTTCAGCTCTGGACCACACCCCCTGGCCATGCCTCCCCAACCTCAAACACAACCCTGATGCAGCCCTCAATAAAATCGAGTTCGACACCCTTAGTGTAGCACAATGTGCCATCCAGGTGATTCAAGCAAAGTCTACAAAGATCCAAGTGACCACTAGATGGCAACAGATGTGAAAGCTCTATTCGAGTCTAAAAACATTAAAAAGAGCACGATTACTTTTGCTGATTGGACATCTGTAAAAAATGGGCTGCAGCCCAAACATATCGTGATTGCCCTCTGCTGTGAAAAAATATTTCATCAGTCTTAAAATCTGAAATACTTGCAGAGAGGATGTCTTTAATAAAACATTATCTTCTGCAAATGATACAGCTGTAGTTTAACGTCTATTAACTCCTTAGTAGAACTACAGAGAAAAATGGGGAAAAGGAAGATTTACTTTATAGATTTAATTTCATGACCTTGTTAACCATAAGTTTAAATATATTCTTTTTAGGTTTTACTGTAATATTTCATTAATATACATATAAAAACTTGTTTAAAAATTTCATTGCCCTTTTCTGTTCAGCAATGACTTTTTTTGTGTGTGTAGAAAGATCACATTGAGTAGTACAGATTCAAGGAATGTGACCGTTCCCATTCCATGGAATTCATTAACTTCACAAATCCAGACCGCACTATATTTGTTCAATTGGATTGTTGTCTGGTGTTAATTCCTGCTTAACTGAGTATTGATTGCTGGATAGGATGTGTTTTGATATTTTCAATTTTCTGCCTAGGTCAGTGGTAGCCAACCCTTGACACATGTGCCAGAGGTGGCACTCAGAGCCCTTTCTGTGGGCACACACACAGTTGCCCCAGCTCAGCTCCACTGCATTTCTCTGTTGCGTTTCTTGCCATTGTTTGCAAGGAAACAGAAGTTTCCCTGCAAATGACAAAACAGAAGCTGGCAAAAGAAAAAGATCTCGCCTCTTGCAGAGCTGCTGGTATTCTGTTGCCCTGCCTCCCGCTGGTCTTCGGGTCTCCCATGCGCGTGTGCACAAGAGAGCAAGATTTTCAGTTTGGGCACTCAGTCTCTAAAAGATTCACCATCACTGTCCTAGGTTATTTTAATTTTTCAACCTGAGAAAATTTAAACTTTTTACCAGTAAGTTATCGTGTTCTTTTGCAATGGCTAACTAGCCCTAATGCACAACAATCAGCTTAGCATCTTTTGGGTTCTTCTGGGTTCATTTCTTCTATTTTTGCCCAGTAGATAACATTCCATGTTATCTTTGACTGAGTTGCAGAGTGACCTTCTTCGATATAGCGCCCCCCTCCCCTCGACCCATTTTCACAATTCTGCGTGCCTACACTTGAACTGCTTGGCAGGTCAAGGCAAGTATTACCTTTCCAGTCTCCTAGTTCTCTGAAAGCAATTTGGTCAAGCCCAACTTCCTATCCATTAATTCTTGTTAGCATTGAAACGCATGAATAAAAAAGTGCTTTCAGTTTTCTCCCTCAGTCTCCAAACGATAATTGTGCAATACAAAAGGGAGCCATAAAAAGCTCTTCATCATAACCATATTTCTTCAACAGAGCCAGTGCTAGATAGCTGCATGGATATTGTTTTCCTCATCCTATTCTCTCAAGCGGCAATGTTCAGGGAACTACATTTTCATATGCCCATACTACACAGGAGTTTGTGATTACATATTGCTATATCTGCCTGTGTTTAGTGGGATATTTAACCACAGAAATGTTTAAAATCTATTACTATGTTTAGTAAGTTGAGAGAAAACATGTGTTTTGCTATTGTTTTACATCGTTGTGTACACACCTGTGCTTTTGCTTATACAGAATGACATCACAATATTCAAACTCTCCCTGGATTTCATCTCAGCTTGGGTTAGTTTTACCAACAATCCCATGTAGTTTGCTCAGCTGCAAAATGGAAGTGGTTTAACTATTTATCAAATTCTCAATCCGGCACAAAAAGAGATCTCCCATCCCAAATATTAACCAGGTTCTTCCCTGCTTAGATGTTTCATGATAATCATGAAGATAACTTATATGATCACAATGAGCCAGACTGGCTAGGCACTGCTACCTGCTGACTGAAATTTGGAGCAGCAGTTCTCCAACATTTTAGCCTCAGGATTCTTTGGCATTCTTCAAAATTTCAAGACCAGAAATTGCTTTGGTTTACCCTAACTGGGACTTGCAACTTCATCCCTAAGCAGTCATCATTAAGCAAAATATCAGGTTCCATTGATGTAATTAAGCAACTCACCAGCCAATTTTAAAAGAAACATCATGGGAACAGGACGTGTGACCTCTTGCCAGCTTCCCCATTAAGTCTGCTTGTTGAAAGCTGCTGGGACAGTTGCAAATGTCAATCACGTTACGGCAAGATGCTGCAATGATAGGAAAATGTGTGACAGTTGCCAAGTGCCAGAAATGTGATCATAGTGGGGATACTGCAATGGTTATAAATCAATGGTGGAATCCCATATTTTTCTTACCGGTTCTGTGGGTGTAGCTTGGTGGGTGTGGCTTGGGGGGGTCATGTGACTGGGTGGGCAGTTTCTGCAAGCAGGGCAATAAAGATTAGGCTAGAAACAATACCAGAATGTTTTTTCCCTGCCTTCCTTACTAATCCGGTAAAGTGGAAAAAAACAAAAGGAGATTTCTTCTAACAACCGGTTCTCCCAACTGCTTAGAAAATTTACTACCGGTTCTACCAAACCTGCTAGAACCTGCTGAATTTCACTTCTGTTGTAAGTATGAGGACTGGTCATAAGTCACTCTTTTTCAGTACCATTATAAATTCAAATAATCACAGAATGAATGGTCATTCACTGGGGATTACTTGTATGTGGGTTATAGCTGTCAATATTTATTGTTCAGGGATCTTGAAAACCTTCAGGACACATTTGAGAACCGATGGTTTTCCCCAAGATCCTTCACAAAATCAAATTTATTTGCCACATATTGAAGATTACAAGATGATACTTTTACATTTTGCAACTCTTTCTTTTTAGTTTAAAAAAAAAACGTTTTATGAAAAATATTTTACATATGTTAGTGGGTTTAATGCTATTGGTTTTAAATAGTCCGATAAATAAATATTCTATGAGTGCATCCTTTTTTATTTTTTTAATAGGGTGAATGTAACCCATACGAAACAAAAACTCTTTTGAGGGTCCTCCTCCGCACGGAATTACGGTAGATCATTGGAGAGTCAGCCTCTGCTCCGCGGACTCGGAATATCCCTACCTAAGAAGAAGAAAGGAGACGCGTCGCTCTATTATCTTGTCTCTACGTTTTATCGCCAGAAGCGTTCCTATTGGCTTCAGGGAGAAAAAGGGGGCGGAGCTGCCGAGGCCCGCCGGCTCTCCGTCGACCAGCTAGAGCCGGGGAGAGGCGGGGCTTCGTCTTCCTGGCGCGGCGAGAATGGAGGTGGCCGTCTCGCTGCTGGGCCTCCTGCTTTGGGCCTCGGGGTCGGCGGAGAGCGCCGCCCAGCCCCCTCGGGACTCCCTGCGAGAAGAGTTGGTGCTCAGTCCGCTGCCTTCCGGCGACGTGGCCGCCACGTTCCAATTCCGCACCCGCTGGGACTCGGACCTGCAGCGGGGCGGCGGTAAGAGAGGACCTGGCCGGGCAGCCGGCGACTGGCTATGCGCACCTGGGTCTGTTGGTGCAGCCCGGGCACCGGACCGCTTTCCTTGGGGACCCTGGTTTGTAGGAACAGGGAGCAGAGCTGGCTTCTTTCGAAAGGGGGCTTTCAGAAAAGTCTCGGTGCCCTCCAGATTCTGCGCTCCCGGGCGGGGGACGACGAGCCACGCACCCTGGCCAGCTCTTCTTGACTCTCCTCCGGCCGTCGGGAAGGAGATGCAGAAGCACAGAGTGTGTGTGTGTGTGTATGTGTGTGCGTGTGAGAGAGAGAGAGAGTGTTAGGGTTCACGGGTTTAGGGGGCTTTCTGCTTTTTTTCCACTGTGTGTTGTATTGGGTTGGGGGGGTTGCACGGAGGGAGGCTCAGCCGATCTCATTGTACACATACAGTATTCTGACAATAAAGGTTTGAATTGAATTTGAATTGAATGAGCGGAGGGGACTCTCTGAGCCCACTGGCATTTCAAATATTGGAAGAGGTGGTCTTGCAAGCTTGGGGCAAGCTTTTTTTTAATTGATCCCGGTATTTTTATTGCAATGTTTGAATTGCAGAGTTTCCTGTTTCCCACTTCCTGTCCTAACTGGTGGCTTCTATCTAAAAAAAAAAAAAAAAAGCCTTCTCCTCCAACTCAGAGATGAAATTCAGCAGGTTCTAGCAGGTTCACTAGAACTGTAGTAAATTTTCTAAGCAGTTCTGAGAACCCGGTTGTTAGAAGAAATCTTTTGTTTTTTTTCCCACTTTACAGGGTTAATCCTGTAAGGAAGGCAGGAAAGAAACATTCTGGTGTTGTTTCTAGCCTCATCTTTATTGCCCTGCTTACAGAAACTGCCCACCCAGTCACATGACTTTCCCTAGCCATGGCCACCATGCCCACAGAACTGATAGTAAAAAAATTTGAATTCCACCACTGCTCCAACTGGGCACCTTTCCCACCTTTTTAGGTTTGGGATAGGATTTCTGGAGTGTGTGGTTGCAACCCCTCTAGTTTGGAGGATGTGATGACAGAAGCAGCTAGGGGTGAATCTATTTAATAGTCTGAATAATAGCAGCCGTTGCTTTAACCAGATGATAAATACCCCCCCCCCCCCCCAAGATGCCTTTTATTTTTCAAAAGGCAACTGGACTTTCTTTGTTTTTCCTTGAAGACGTTTTGCTTCTCATCCAAGAAGCTTTTTCGGCTTTTGGATGGGAAGTGAAATGTCTTCAAGGAAAAACAAAGAAGATCCAGTTGCCTTTTGGGAAAAAAAGGCACCTTTGGGACAACCATGACCTTGGGTGATTGAGAATCTCCATAGACATTTGCGGAGGGACAGACAAAAGGTGGGACAGATTAGGCGTGAGAGAAAAGGGATGCTATTCTCACTTTGCTTTCTCCATTTTCTCCCAGTCTCCCATTATCGGCTGTTCCCAAAGGCTCTGGGCCAGCTTATTTCCAAATATTCAGTGCGTGAGTTACACCTCTCCCTCACTCAGGGCTTCTGGAGAACACGGAGCTGGGGACAGCCCTACCTGCAAGCTCCTGCAGGTGCAGAACTTTGGGTCTGGTTCCAGGACACTGTCTCAGAGTAAGTAGATTCAGTCTCCATTAGTTTATGTATTTATTTGATTTACTTGTATCCTGGGTAGGACGCCTCCGACTGATTTTTTTTTTCTTAATAGAAAGCCTGTGAAGTAGGCTGGGCTAAAAGAAAGCTTCAATAAATCTAGTGAGTTACTGAAAAGATCCTGATCTAAAGCTTTAGTTGCTTACCCTACATGGGTGTGACAATTAAGAGCAAATATATAAATGTGACCTCAGCCTTCCTTTTTTGCTTGGTTACTTATATTTGATTACTTATTTAGAGGCTGGCACAGAAATTGTGATTTCCATAGGTTGTCAATCAATCGGAGCCTCCAGAAGGGCCATGGTAATTCTGTCTCACCATGTATAGATATTTGTGATTGACTTCTGTCAGTCTGATCACAGGATGATGGAAAATATAATGTAATACATTCCAGAGAGCTGGGAAAGGCTTGATCTGATCATCATATGTGAGCATGAATTGCACAAACCATAATCAGTTTGGGGTTCTTTTGGCTTATAGTGTTGTATGAATTCATCATGGGGGGGGGGGGTTACAGGTTTATAAATGATGGTTGATAATTTAGCAGTTGTATCATGTGCTGATATCTTTTATCATCATTTTTTCACTAATTGTGTCTCCAATCTTCTTGTGCATATGGACGAGAAAAAATCAGTTATTATAGTTGGCTGCTGAGGGCATGGCAACTCTATAGAAGGTGTTGGCTGACTCTGCAGTCCTAGGAACAGCTCACTTTTCTGCAGGTGCAGTCAGGGAGAAAGAAAAAGGAAACTCTTATCCACCACTCCCAAAATAAGGCAAACATAACACAATATGCTCTAAGCTGAAATTTGGTCATACTTGGTTTTGGATTTCCACTATTTATACTCCAGGCATTTCCCTGCCTCCTTCATTGCCTATGACTCCTCAGTAGACCAAGACGACCTATAAGCTTGATGAATAGGCAAGGAGTGAAACAGCCTATGGGTTGAGATGGTGTGATATTCCAGTCCACCATCAAAGCCTCAATCAAAAGTTTTGATGCCACAGCAGGCGACCTATAAGCAAATTATGTGAGATCCAGAAGCTGCCATGGGTGGTTTTTGCAATCAGCTCTGTATCTCTCAATGGATTCATTTTAACCAAATAGTGATCATCCCTAAAAATAAGTCACCTATGGCTCTTCCCCTCAGAACAAAAATCAAATCCAGGGTAAAACTTGGTGTTTGGAGAAAGATACCATTTATAACAGGCCCATGGAAGTTAATGTGGCAATGTACTTCAGAGCTAATCTTGAATGACTAATTATACATGACTACTAGACATGTATGTTGACATCACTTAAGCATCAACAAATGGAGTACTTGCAATACATTCTGAAAGTTTCAGGTATGCTCACTAGCAAAACATTTAAAAAAAAAACCTTTGACCTCTGGTTTAGGGTGAATCCAGTCAAAGATTGTGAACATGGCTAGTTTTCAATGGTATATTACTATTGTGATTGTTACTCTTTGCTTTGATTTGATTTGATTTGAGGTAACAACACCCAAGCTTTAAAATTTTCAAATTTTAGATACTGGGATTCTCTGTTACAAAAATTGCATTAAAATGACGTGTAAATCTACAAACACAACTTAAAATTTTAAAGATGAAATTGCTTTAAATGTTTTAGCAAATACATCTTTTAAATTTCAGATAACTCCTTCACAAATGTATTACAATACTTACTATGTTTTCTTTTTGTAGTGTTGACAAAGCTTGGAATGATCTTAGTAACATCCTCTCAGGAATATTCTGTGCCTCTTTGAACTTCATTGATTCCACCAACACAATCACCCCAACTGCATCCTTCAAACCCCTGGGACTGGTGAATGGTGAGTTTATATTTATTTATTCATCATATTTATTACTTATAGATATAAAGGGTCTTTTAAAACACATTCTATAGGTGTTCACCAAATTCAAAATTTAAGAGTAACCTAAAAATAGTTTATTGAAAAGTGCTATTTAAAAAATCTGGGTACTTAGATAATTGGGGGAAAAATCATTAAAGGTACTGTGATGCTGGCAATTTACAACATAGAACACTGATATTCTTTAATTTAAAATTACATACAGCAAAAAGAAAAGAAAAAACAGAATGGATAATAATTGTTAGAAATCCACAAGGAACAAAAAAGGTTTTAACAGCTTTTGCAAACCTCACTGAAAGTACTATTTAGCCTCCCTAGGAAGAGTTCTCGATTGAGTTACCGTAGCTGAGGCATTTCCATTTCTCTCAAGCATTTTACAAACAGATATTTCTTGTTCAACAGTAGTTTCTCTTCTTTTCTCTCTATATCCCCTCAATCTCCCAGGACTGATCTGAGGCATTCAAGAAGTACAAGGAATCCAGTCCATCAGCAACATAATAACCCATATACTATTTGCTATTATATGCGGAATGTCATTTACAGAAATAATAAAAAAGGAAGAGGCTAAATGTTGACTAGATTTCAATAATAGTCAAGCTCCAGATTTCTTCAGTATACCCTTGGAATAATTTATATTGACAGGGGATAGGCATTTGTCTATAAACTTTCTCACCCAGGTGTTCCCTGCTTGGGGCTTCTGAATGTGCTGGACTTTTAATTCCCATAATCCCTAGCAAAATCCAAGTTTGGGAAGGTTCTAATCTTTGGCTCCCTCGTTCAGTAACAGATCATCGTTTCCTACGATATGCTGTCTTGCCCCGTGAAGTTGTATGCACTGAAAATCTCACACCCTGGAAGAAGCTGTTGCCTTGCAGCTCAAAGGTGAGACGTGTGTTGGCTGCAGTAGTTGAGCCTTAAAGCAGCAGCATGTCCTTTGACTCCTGGAATTCTTTCACTCTTGTAAATATTCCTTAGATATCTGCAACATTGCTTCAGGGGTTTTGCCTCTTCTTTGGTGGGTATGTGTAACTTGGAATTGTACCATAGTATCATATGTAACATACACTAGTTGCATAGTTCCTAAGCTTCTTTTGGATTCTGCAAGGGGGAAAAAATGGCTTCTCTTTATTTTCCAGGCTGGCCTGGCTGTTCTGCTGAAGGCTGAGCGACTGTTCCACAGCAGTTACCACTCCCAGGCTGTGCACATCCGTCCCATCTGCAGGGTGGGTTTTTGGATGTTTGGTTCATATGTCAGCTGAAAGAGTCAAGGACAGTATGCCCAAGATTGATAATGCTGAATCTATAATCTTGTTTCCCTGATTAAGTGGGAGGTGGTCCTCTTTAAAAATTAAATGTAAAAAAAAAGGGTAGATCAGTCCAAATGTTCAGAACTCTGTTACCACCATGATCAATCTGATATCTTTGAAAATCACAACAACACTTCACTTGTGATCCACAGCAATTAGTATTTAGCGGCAGTTGTCTCTAACACTAGAGGTAAAATATAACCTTCATAAGCAGAAATGACTGATAAGCCTAACATCCACAAAATTATATGGCAGTTCAAGTTGGTGGTCATTGCTATATTTGCATCCTCCGGTTACATTAGGGGATTTGCTTTAAGCTAGATTCAGAAGAATTTGCTTTTATCTGACCTGAATCTTCCACCATCGACATCATTCACTGGGGACCCCTTGGAGTTTTCTGAGCTTTGTTGTTTGTTTGCAAACATTTCATTACTTCACTAAGTAACATTATCATTGCCATACATTGACTGGCTCAGTGATCCAAAGCTTTGCCTCAGCTATTAAGTTGGGTTTTCTTATTATTTGTTTTGTTGGTATGTTTATAAGAGTTTTATTAGGTGTTGGAGCACACAGATATCAGGAGTAAAGTGTTGGCTACCACAGTGGTGACTGTTTTCTAAAAAGACAAAAATACCACCAAGTGATATGTGCCCACATTTAAATCCAGGCTGAATAGAAGGCTGGTTCTGAAAAATTAAAACTGGCAATGAGCAAGTTTAGCAAAAAGCAGTTACATTGGGGCTCTTAAGAACCAAAAGGAGGAAGTTATCCCTGTATATCTTTATGTTGGGTAAGAGATCTTATTTATATGTCTTAAGATTTCCATGTGTAAAATTTGCTTTGGTGGCATATTTACAATTCTCAGGGCAGATTACTCTAGAAATTTTGGGAAGAATGTTGAGATTATTATACTATACACATTGGCTTTTTAAAATGTGTTTTTTTTCTCCCTTTGCCTTTTTCTTTCAGGACAAATCTTGTCTGAGCTTATCTTGGGAACTCAGACAGATCCTCACTGTTGTCTTTGATAGTTTTGCCAGTGCCCAGGGAAAGAAAGGTAACTTGGGGTGCAGTTTCTATATTGGTACTGCTGGCCTGGATTCATCTCTTAGCTGATCTTGTGTCATTCTCTCTTCAGATTGGTCGCTCTTAAAACTTTTCTCTCGTACCCTCACTGAAGCCTGTCCTCTGGCATCTCAGAGCAAGGTTTATGTTGATATTTCCAGCAAAACCCAGGTAACTTTTGTTTTTTGTTAAAATATGTTTGAATATAGATGCAATGTTAATAAGCCGGGTGCTGTTTTTGGATCTGATCTGTTTTAAGATTAAAAAAGAGCAATAATTGGAGGGATCAAGTTGATGGCACTGGAGGGAGCAATACTTACTTTGTTGAAGCTTTCTAGACTTTTGAGTGATTCTTTTAGGTAAAATAGGTGCTTTAGAGGGGGGGAGATTGCTTAATGTAATTTGAAAATACAACCAACCAAATTTCAGTAATGTGATCTGCAGTATCTGCATCAAAATAATGGCTGGGGCAGGACACAAAAGATTGCCCTCTTCAGCACAAGATTCCCAGCTTTACATTTCCATACTGTAACCATCTCCTCTAAATGGGCTTTAAACTGAGCTCTAGTTGGGTGAAAAAATCCTGGTGGAAGCTCCTGTGTAAACGGACTGAGTGGGTATCAGGTGTGCTCAAGGAATTTAGCTTTTTGCAGTTGAAATGCTTGATACCTTCAATAGTAAAATCTGATTGTTAGGGAAGGCAGTGTCATGTAAAACAACTCTTGTACTGTCATTTTTAGTTTTTGTAGATTTCTTTTTGTAGTTTTGGTAGTGTATAGGAGGTCCCTTACTTGATGTAGGTATCTTACTTGGTTTTGCTGCTTCAGTGGATCTAAATTGGTTTTTTTTAACAAAGTGGTCATGCTTCTGTAGTTTTATATGTAAAGATTTATAATTAGAGGTTTCATTACACATTCTGACGTTTTAGTTGAACTTTTGAAATAGTTGTTACATGCTCTATTGAAGAATTATTGTTTTCATAGATATACACATACAGTGCATAAAAAAAGTGCCTGTGACTTGCTGTATTTGCCTTTTAGCTGTCATATTTCCATGTGCTGTTTATAAGACTGTTTCAGTGGTAGAATTTCCAATGAATTGGGGAACTTGGGCAGTTGTGATTCTGAATGCAGACTGCCTCAACAACTTGTGTCTAGTTTCCTTTATTAAACATAAGACATTGCATACGAAAGCATACAAGGAAGGAGGTGTTGAGCATATTTTCGCTAGCTGTGGTATGATGAGGATGTCATATGTTGGCACAAAGCAAATGGGTGTGCTTATATTCTCAGGCACAAGAGTTCCTGGATGTTTCCCCAACTCCTTTATCTGTCTATGAAGCATCAGTCCAGGGAGACAGGAGAACTTATGCAGTTTATGACCTTCTGAATCCAGCACTCTTCAACACCTCTCGCAACCTCAATGTGCTGTTGAAATGGAAACGGCCTCAGGACAATTGTGAGTGATCAGTGATTTCCTGGATTCCCCATGATATTTTAATGGTATAAAGGATACCATTGCACTGTGCCAGTTAAATCTATTAACTAGGACTAATACTTAATTAGTCCTCACACACTCCTGTGGCTTAATACTTTAGAGCTGAATTTTATCTATGGGAATTTCAAAATACTGTTCATTTTGTAGTGGGACAGCAGTACAAAATCTGATAGTATTCTCAACCATCCAGGAGAAATTTCTTTAAAGAGACAGTACAAAAACTCTAGAAATTCAGAGAAGTATTTATTGTCCACTTACACAAATGTGTTTAAATCATCAACCAGTGATTTGGTCACATATTATAAAAAGTAGGAAACAACAGTCCTTGCTCCCAATAGGCAAACAATGGGGAAATCCTGTGTAAGTAAGAAAATGGCGTTTTTCTTCTGAGGCATTGCTTTAATGTATTTCATTTGATACAGGTGCTAAAGCTGCGTTTCTAACTCATCTAATTTGTTTTCTTCAGTGGGCCTGGCAGTACCGGTGCTCCATGCTCAGCGCTATGTGAGTGGTTATGGTCTTCAGACAGGAGAAATCAGCACTCTTGTGTATAATACACATCCATATCGAGCTTTTCCTGTGCTTCTGCTAGAGACTGTGCCCTGGTACCTACGGCTCTACATTCATACCTTGACCATTATTACTAAAGGAAAGGAAAACAAACCAAGTAAGATAGAAATTCCCCCTAATACATGCTTCTTCTAATCCTTTTCTTTTTAGAAAGAGAAATCCTTTGGAAGAGAACAGTGGAAATGCAGAATTGTTACTCAGTTTTTCCTGTGGTCCACAACTATTGTGTATCCATTGGTACTTAGATCTAGAGGATTGCCCAAGATTACCATTCACTTTGAGGGCCGATTGTTATAATTTTCAGAATGTTGGAAATCTTAGTTTATACAGCTGATCTTGAGCTCTGGACTTGAAATCCCCACTTGTTTAAATCAGAGTTTCAAAATATTGTTTCAAAGAAAAACTCTGGCACAATTATTCTGATTCATATAAACAAAAGCTATCAATGAAGCAGAGAAAATAATATGCAGAGTCAATATTTGGGTTTTACTTTCTAAGCCCTGGTTTAGCAATCTGTGCATATAACTATTCCATAACATATTTATTTGCACCTAGCCATACATTTCTGATTTGTAAGCCTAGAACAAAGAATTAGGGTGTGCAAATGGATTTGTTCCAATTGTATCAAAACTGCTGAACAGGCAGGATGCCTCATGGCAAGATTGAAGGCAAAGTTATTTATTTAGAATATGTGTGGCCTACCTCAATGAAGAGATGGGATGACGTACAACAAAGTTACATATAGAAAAAGAAAAATACAATGTTAAACCTCAGTATATAATTAAAGAACCATATAAATGCCCAATAATTTAACTGCCCTAATACTCAAATATTGGTGTTATTTTATTAAGAGTTTGGCCGGCACATTTTGTTCCAGGTATAACTTGTACCAGATACAGGTAACTGCCCTGGTAAGGTTGAAAATGATGCACGAATGGAAGGGCTCCCCGGATTTCAACTTTCACTGTTTAAACAAGAAGCCCTCAGCTCATAAACCATCTCCTCCACTCAGTATTATTCGCAGGATCAATGTTCCTGGATTGCACTGATGTGTTTTGATGGCAAGCAACTCCATCTTGTTAGATTTAATCCAAGCTATTTTCATTTGATCCAGATCACAGCTTTCAGGCATTGATTGAGAATTCTGACAGCATCTGCAATGCAGCATAAAACGGCAATATGTAACTGGGTGACATTAGCATTTTGGTAATGCCTCACTCCAAATTGCTGAATGACTCCACCCCCTAAGCAGTTTCATGTAGATATTAAACAGTGCAGGGGAGAGCAACAAGTTCTGAGGCAGCCCACATTGGCCTTGATAAGAGCTTGAGAGCTGCCACCCCGACCACTGACTGGAACCACTGATTGAGGTGGGCTTGGAAATTGTTATTCTGTGCCCACAACTCCCAATGATTAAGAAGGAGACTATACCCTGATTAATGGAATTTTTAAAAATCTAAAAATAATACATGGATGAAATAATCCGTGGCTAGTAGCACAGTAGAGGATATCCATTTTGGCAACTACAGTAATTTGCTATATAACACGATTGCTTTGGAGTTGACCTGTATTGATTTCATCAGTATCTTTATATATTTTCTTAGGACTATTAACACATCGTGTTTTTAAAGGATTAAAAATAAAAATAAAATTGCCTGTTACTTTGGAAATAAGCCCTACTGTTTTCTGTTTGGCTTTTTAGCCAGCCAGTATAGTCCTATACGGGATTTGTTTTTTCACAAATGAATTAAGGTGTTTAATCAGAATCCCAAAGATTCCGATTGCATTCCAAAGGGTTAAAGGGGAGCATTGTGATCTGCCCTGCAGAGATGTTGTGGAGATCATCTAGGCCTAAGCAAGAACATTCTTCAGTATATTTATATGAATCTCAAGGAAGGACTTTGTTTATCTAAAATGCTGATTGTATTTCTTTGGTATTAGGTTATATACATTACCAGCCAGCACAGGACCGAAAGCGTCCCCATCTCCTGGAAATGTTGATTCAGTTACCAGCAAACTCAGTCACAAAGATTAACATCCAGTTCGAGAGAGCCTTGCTCAAGTGGACCGAATACACACCTGACCCCAACCATGGTTTTTATGTGAGGTAAGCGGGAACAGTCCAAAGAATTGTCCGTGTTCCATATCCCTTTGAATCCTTGACTGCTTGTCTTTCTGAAGGGGCGTGTAACTTTTATTTTCTTTCTTTCTCTGGTTTTTAGCCCATCTGTCTTAAGTGCCCTTGTGCCAAGCACCATTGCCATAAAACAAGAAGATGAAGATATAAAACCACTTTTTGCTTCACTGTGAGTCTCTAAACCATTGCAAATGAAGGGGAGTGGAAAGTGGGAAATGTGTAGAGTTGTCACTGCTTTGTGTAGTGCTGCTGAGTATGGGAAACTGCTTATACCAGCTATCATTGCTTGGCCAGTTAGTTCCATTCTCCCCAAGGTATTTCTTGTCAGCTTCATTAGGTAGACCACACCAGGAAGGCTAAAACTACTTTTATTGAGATTGGCTATAACAACAAAACATTGCAAGTCTGGTTGGGCTTATACCTTAGCCCACTTCTTATGCTCTGTTGAATAAGGAAAGCATCTCCCTTGAGCTATGCCCAAATGCTACCTCATTACTCTGGATTTAAAAAATATTTCAGCCCTTTTTGCTTAAATTCCTGCATATTTCTGTCAAGGTCATCTTTCTAAAATCCAGCCTTGCCACAGCTGGGATTCAAATGTGTGGAAAGTTTGTTGTCCTAATTCTGCTACCATGACCTTTGAACAATGCTGGCTTCGTATTTAAGTCCTCAGCTAAAGACCATTAAATCAGCAATTTGAAGTTGTGATGGTACTGAACAAAGAACTTATTACTATTATAATCCTAAGCCTATTATAAGTTATAGCTGTTATAGCACCCCTACAGTCACTTGATTGTAATTTGGGTAACTGGCAGCAAGTTTGCACTTGCAATCAGTTGCCAAGTACCCCACAATGATGTGGTTGCATTTGCAATCTTCCCTGATAGCATCTCCAGAAAGCCAATGGGGAAGCAGACAGAGTAGGTCACAAGTTGCAGAGATAAGTCACACCAGTTCACCACCTTCCCCAATACCTGTTTTCATGTTGTACTGCACTCAAGCACCAACTCCAATCAGCAACACACACCTGTGCAACCTCCCCAACTCCTGCAGCCTCTTATGTACCACTACACAATCTCCCCAACTCATGCTGCATCCTTCCTGACACACTTTGCCCTCTACACATCTCTTTGAACCTGCACTGCACTCTTCCATACCTATTCTGACTCACATGGCACCTCTGATGCACCCCTGCACACTCTTCCCAATCCACAGGGTGCCTCTTTCCGCCTACACATTCCTTCATTCTCCCATGCTGCAGCAGCCACTTACCTGCCTACTGACCTAGGATATCAAAGAGGAGAATAGCATCAAGATCACAAGTGAATAGTACCACTCTATACTGCATAGTAAGGCCACACTTGGAATACTATGCCCATTTTTGGTCACCATGACACAAGATGCTGAGGTCCTAGAAAGAGTGTGGAGAAAAGCAACAAAGATCACGTGGAGGCTAAACCACACGATGAATGGCTAAGGGAACTAGGTATGTCTAGCCTAACAAAGAGAAGGCTTAGGGGTGAAGGCTTAGCCATCTTCAAATATTTGAAGAGGTGTTCTAGGGAAGAGGGGGTCAATTTATTCTCCATAGAACCTGAGGAGAGGAGAAGCAGCAATGGATGGAAGATCCAACCTGGAATTAAGAAATTTCCTGATAGTGAAAACAATTCACGTAACAGCTTGCCTCTTGAAGTTGTGGGTGATTCATTGCTGCAGGTTTTCATGAAACGATTGGATTACCATTTGTTCAGGAAGGAATAAGGAATTGGGGTTTGGAGTAGAAGACCTCCAAGGTCCCTTCCAGCCCTGTGATTCTATGACTTCCAATGACAGCAACTATGACTGCAGAGATTGCCATTGCTAACTAAGCATTGCAGTCATGCTTACAACTGCAATGCTTAGCAATGGAAATTCCAGTTCCAATCATCATTTTAAGTAGAAAACTACTTTTAGCGAGGGTTTCAGATTGGATACGGTGGACAGCAACAGTTTGCAGTTTCTTAAACACTGATTTTCCCCCCTCATTGCCTGGTAGTCTAACTGGGAACACCATCACTTGAATTTCGAAGCCTTCTGCATACAACAGTGCATGTGCTCTGTCACCTGAGTATTTCTTTGCTGCTGAAGCAAGATTATACTTGCAGGAGTCGTCGTCGTCTTCATATAAGTGGGAATGTTATGCCAAAATATATTGTATTTATATGTGTAATCCTATTTGAATGCCAATACCATATAAAGTAAATGTCCAATTCTTGAATGAAGCCTCTTACTAAATATTTATGGTAGTTTATGCATGCTAAAGCACTGGACGCAGCTCAAAAAAAACTCCCAAGGCCTTTTGCCAGAAAAAACTTACATATCTTTAATCTTCCTCAGGCAGTGGCACTGTCTACCTCACCATAGCAGATCTCAGAAACTATGGGATCACACTGGGTTAGTAAATGGCTGGGGAATCACCTGTGATTTCCAGGACTACTGGATTCCAGGATAGCAAAGTTGAAATGCATGTTGGAGGAAGGCCGTGGTTTATCAGTTCTATAATCTGCAAATAAATTGGTCACCAGAAGTCGGGTTTGACTCAAAAATACTGTTATCTTCACCTCTGATTTTAAGCTTCTGCTTATTTATTTTTTCCCAGATTTCCTTCATTTGATGACTCCAGTTACTTTGTACGTCTCTACACTGAACCCCTCCTGGTGAATCTGCCAACCCCAGATTTTAGCATGCCATATAATGTGATTTGTCTGACTTGCACGGTGGTAGCTGTGTGTTATGGCTCTTTTTACAATCTTCTGACCAGAACATTCCATGTGGAAGAACCTAAGAAGGGAGGCTTAGCCAAGCGCCTGGCAAACATAATTCGTAAAATAAGAGGTGTACCACTTCTCTGAGGACAGCTGGTGCATGTACTTCTGAAAGCTTTAGGAACTCTCCAGCCAAGAAATGAAGGGCCAACTTATGAGAAGGTAGATGGTTGAAGCAGGGTACCTTTTGCAAGACTTAATTTATTTTCTTGTTACTGTTTTTTTTTCATGGTTGTTGGATAGCTTCCTTCATTGCTGATCTCAGGACTGTAAATAAAAATGCCCAGGGGATAAGCTTACTCTCTTGAAGATGTTTACATTATCTGGAAAGACAACTTCAAATAAGCCAGAATTGCTCTTGAATTTTTATCTCCTTGTTTTTGGTAAAGTAGAACCACTTATCTCATTAGCTAATTTACTTCAATTGCCCTGTATACATACTGAGCTTGCTGCACCTTTTAATTGCCATGTGCAATTTAACTGAAGGCAGAATTTTTTGAGAGCAATGCATCAATGCTGTGTTGGTGGACATAAGAAAGAAGAAACACATAAACAAAATATTAAAAATACAGGTTTTTGCTTGAGGGCATTCTGCATACATATTAAATTTTGGCAAATTGCTATTTGAGAGGAAAAAACAATTTGAAGCACACTAATGCAGTTGTCACTGGAGAATGCAGCATCTAGAAATCTCCATAACAGTTTGTGACTTAAGAGCATGAGCGACCTAGACAAAGAATATTCTAAAACAGAAAAACCATGGTGCTGGACTAGTGATACCCACAGGATTTAGATTAAGATGATAATCTAAATTGGGAAATGAATGCTGTTTGTATGCAAACAAAAATTGTTTTTAAAAGGTTTCAATATATATTTAACAAGTGGCATTAAGGTCTTCATAAAGATCATTATTTTAATCAGTCTTCCATGTACCATACTGCCTGATAGCCAAGCAAAAATTTCACCATAGACATCCATGCAAGATAAGGAAATTGGGCAAGGGATAGATTGGAAAACTTACCAGTTTTTATCCCATGTCCACCAATCCAATCTGAAAGATACTGTTATTTTGGTTGATGATGGAAAGTTAAGGAGAATCAGATTTGGATAGTACTTGGATGAGAGACTGCCAGGAAATATCTAATCTGTAAATTAAACTGAGAAGTTGAAAAAGCATTCTGAAAAAAGGCAGTGAAAAGCACTTTTGCAGTATTGTCAAGAAAGCTACAAGTATGTACAGTGGTGATAAAGTTTGTGAATAGCTAAAACAATTCTGATTAAAGATGCAACACCCAAAACAGTGCACTGTCTCATCTTTATTGAATTCTGAGTTAAATATTGCTCGTTGTTGAAGTCCAGAAGCTGAGGAGGTCTGTAGAGAGGAAGAAGCTCGTGCCAAATCTGAACACTATGGGTTCTAAGTCCTCCCAGACCTGGTCAGAAAACGAGGACCCAGATTGTTGGGGGCAATATGCTGACTTTGTAAACCTTACCCTCTTAATGTGTGGGTGTGGATGGATGGATAG
>JAEANM010000293.1:0-39416 GCA_017656035.1 Myanophis thanlyinensis | reverse complement strand
CTCCTGGCTCTAAATGTTGTGTCTGCTGCTAAGGGTGCCTCCACCACCTCAGCTGTGCCATGTGTTACTAACAAACTGAAAACGGAAAAACAGAGATTCTCTCCCTACTGAGAGTCTGCTTGTGGCCTTAGAGGAACAGCAGATTGTTTTTCAGCAATGGGGAATCCTGTAGAGGAGACTTGGAAGAGTTTTTTTTTTAAACTTCAAAAACAGAAATGAGCTTGTGATTCTTTAGAATGGAGTTTCTTTTTGCTGCCGATCTCCACTAGGTCAAAGACAATTGAGCAAGTGTATTAATCGGTTTTGGAGTCCAGTAGTAATCTTGATTATATAGCTTGTAGCTGTTGCTTTAGTAGATTTTGTTTGCATTGTTACATGAAATAAGGTGGGTGGGCAAGGGTTGGGGTTATGGGATTCTAGCATTTGTTAATAAAAACTATTCATTTTGTGATACCTTGGTTTAAGCTGTTGCAAAGAGGCTACTTTGGTCAAACCTGTCTCAATGTCTGTCTTGTAATAAAGCTATCACAGTGAGAATGTGCACAGATGTGCCTGAATTGGATCCAGACTATATAACTGCAAACTGGTGGATATCACACTGCACACCCAGGCTAAAAGTCTTTAAATAGATGTCAATTGTCCTAGAATAGTTTTCCTCAGCCTGATAGCTCCGCTACCCCCAGTGTTTGGGACCAAAATTTCAGTCATCCCTGCCGTGCTGCTGCATTGCCTTGGGGTTGATGGAAATGTTAACAGAAAATATATCTTGTATTAGAGAAGGCTTTCCTGGAGTGTAATGAAATGTTTAAGCTCTATGCTTGGGAAGCTGTAACCATTCAGTATACAATTGTGAAGTTGCCAACCGAAGGCAAGGAGTAGGCCTTGTACGCTGTTTCCATTCAGGCTATGGCTTGTCCACAAGAATTTCTAGCTAGCATATTTATACATTCACCTGTTTGGTAGAAATGTGGTACATTTCTTTGCACATACAGTATGTCCTACACTTTTGTAGAGGTTGCTTTAGGTCTCTGAAAAACGCAAGTGCCTCAGATACCTGGCTTTCTCTACATCCAGGACTATGTTATCATTAAGGAGATAGGAGAACTTGGATCAGTAAGTACACTGTATAAACAGCTTTATTAGTGCTGCAAATCTAGCCTTCTTTTGCCATATACTCTAAAATGAAATAAAAGATCTAATCCTCAAGTGGATAGATGAGTAGCCCAGAGCTATAGTTTAAAAATCTCATTATTATTGATGAAAATATTAGCTTGTGTATAGTGTCTTTTAAGAGATGCTCCTTAGACCATGTAGTTTGTCTTGAAAGCAAGTCTTCTGCCAAAGCTAGCCAGTTGGCTTCTCTTGTCCCAGCAAACTCTTAGTTTTAAAGATCAGGTAAGTCACCTATTTCCACCAATAAGGGCTTTTTGGAAACAGAAGGCAAACAAATATGATAATGCAGAGCTCTAGTGTTTCTCATAGTGCTCATATTATTTTCCCATCTGAATCAGAATCACTTGATTTTTAGCCTGGGATTGCCACATGAACGTTGCAGGTTTTTTTTTCTAAAATAAAGGGGGGGGGGGGGAAAGGAATGTTTATTAATTTTCAAAGAGTTGAGGTAACGCTGAATAAGAAAAAATTGTTAAAAATAGAATTGTGTGCTTATCTTTTGTATTAAATTTGGAACAAGTTTGAAATGGCAATTAGATTATGGGGCTACATAATTTTGGACTTTGCATTCAGGGATGTGGAGGGTCTAATATCCTATTGTGAGGGATGGGATGGCCATTAACTGGCTGACTTACGCAGTTATGTCAAATCTTTTTTTTTCTTTTAATAGTAGGAGTCTTTTTTAGTAATTGTTTCTGCAGTTTGACTTTCACAATTGTAACTTTTTAAAAAAAAATCTGTTCTGCTGTAGTGTAATCACATCAAGTAAAAATTGTCCACTCTTAACCAAGCTTATGGATTGGCCGTCTGTTTCATAGTGTCTTGTAGAGACTGATTTTGTGACCAGTAAGATGGTGATGTGTTGTCCAGAAGCTATCTGTTATATTGCACAAACACTAGTTCTCAATAATAACCATATCAAATGTACAATATTGGGAAGTGGATATCAGTGCTTCTAAAAAAAATTCTGCATTTGGCTTCATTTAAAAAAAAAATGAAGATTGCATCCATATCCACCTTTACAAGTTTTCCGATCTTTAACACTATTAGTTGTATGATGCAGTAGGAAAATAATGTTCCTCTGTCAAATTATATTAAGGCAGGCACACTGTGCATGTATTATGTAGTAGGTGTAAAAATTATAGATTTTAAAACAGTTGGCTTCATTGATAATGGGGAAAAATTAGTGGCAGGTCTTTTTTCTGGGCTTGGGTTATGCTCCCACAGTTGCTTATTTCACAGAAATTACAAGTAAGATGACTACCTATAGAGTTTTAATTCTCTATTATTCCTGGGCTATGACTTGTTCATAGCAGTGATCTATCTGGATCTGTAAATTTGATTTGAATTTCTCTCAGCTTTTTGGCACATGGAATCATACTCTCATTTCCAAGGTTCAGCTACACAATGAGGGCCAAGTAGTAGAGGCTATTTGAGATTCATTTTTCAATATTTCAAGTTCACACATAATCATCTATATAGAAGGTTAGAACATAAAAACCAAGAGGAGATGCTGTTTTTGAACACACCATAGCAAAACCCATCCTTGTCGCCAACCCTTTATAATATCAGAATCAAGCATAAACGATCGCTCTTATCAGTGTGGTTTTAAAAAGTCAAGTTGTATTATGCATAATCCATTAATATGGGTATGCAATATATAGTTAACTTTTTAGAAAAGAGAATAAATAAATTTCCAGTGTTTGCTAGAATACATTTTGGGGTGGGTAAGAAAGGGTAAATCAGCTTTGCTCAGATGTGACACTTTCATTTTGTGAGATGGCCTTCCCCTTTGACTATACCAATTGGGACTTCAGGAAGTTCTTCCATAGATCAGCTTAGGAAGGCTGCTCTGTAACACAAACATAATGCTGAACTACTTAGATGTACTTAAATCTCTTCCTCTATTTAGTTAGCATGAGCCATTCTTTGTCCTTGTTTCAGTGGGTCTTGTTTGGAATTCTACCTTTGGCTGGATTGTCCTTTTATAAGACCAAATCAGCCTTCCCCAACTGTGGCATCCTTCAAATGCATGAATCTCAACTACCAAGAAGTTACTTCAGGGAAAACTGCCTTGGTTCATTCCATTAATAATGGACTGGGAATTTTCAGTTATTCAGTGGTATACACAGGGTCTAATTTTATCACTCTTCTACCCCATTCTGGCCTGATTTGTGGCAAAGACCCATTCAGCTGAGCCTTACCCATTTGTGTTGCCTAGCACTTGTTCTGTTGATTTGGGTGCAGCTTGTCAGTGAGTCTCTCAGTCAGTTAGTAGTCCACGTTAGAGCACCTTCTTCCTAAAAGGTAAGTTTATAAAGTATGGCTTCTGCTTAAATATGCAGACCTCAAGCCCTAGATTTCAAGTGGTTGAAGACTAATATTTTTTTTTCTTTTTTTAAATAGTTTCATGGATATTCAGGTTCTTTTAAAGTAACTTTATTAGTAAAATCTGTTCTTTGCTATCAGTCAATAGATTAAGGCTTGCCTTTGTAATGGTGACAAAGTGGAGAATTCATGGCTGAAACATATATATATATAGAGAGAGGGAGAGAAATCTCTCTGTCTCCATCCCTCCCATTTAGGGGCTTCTGATTTTTACAAGCAAAGAACACTTTAGAATAATTTTATATTATATTTTTACAGACAGAATAAAACCACGTTTCCTGAAAGCATTCAGCTATAAAAGTTGTATAATTTTGTTTGAATTGTATTATATTTAACAATTTGAAAATAGGTTGGAGAACAAATTTCTCTTTTAAAATCAAAACCAATTTTTGATGGCTTTTAATTATTTGACTTATTAAATCTGATCTTGCCTAAATACTTGAACATACCTAACCAAGCATTATAGGCAATAACCAGGAGACCATGCGTTCTAGTCCTAGCTTAGCCATGAAAATTGGCTGGGTGATACTGGGCTAGTCGCTCTCCCTCAGCCCAACTCACCTCGAGGATTGTGGTACATGGGAGTATTAGGTATGTTTGCTGCCTTGATTTATTTATAAAAATAATAAAGGCAGGATAAAAAAAAATGAACTAAATATTGGCAACTGAGTCAAGTTTAATGGCTATATGTTTGCGTACGCTAATAAAAGCAGAAGATACTATACTATGCCTACTTCTACAAAATTCTGGTGAACCTGAATTCTAGTGACTGTTTTGGTTAGTATGTACACATCCAGAAGGGTGCTGAATATTTAAGACTTTACTGGAAGCCATGCTTGATACATGGTTGAATGTACAAAAGCTGCAGGAAAGCCTGACTGGCTTTCCTTTTGGATATCCAAGTGACTACAAGGTGTTCAAGATAGTTATTTGTGTGTTTGTAGCTGCTTCTATATTAATTGGTATGTGAGGCATTTGCCCGTGAAAAATTAGTTTAAAAGTATCATCTGCCAAATACAACTTTTCTAAGAACAGTATACTTTTTATGGTTATTATAAAGCTGGAATTTGGACTTGTGTCAAAATCTGGTTCTGTTTGTCTACGTTTGTTAAAAGACTTTTTAACTTTTGTTTTCATCGCAGGCTTTCTTCGGAGACTGGTGGAATGGGAAGCAGCTAGGACAATGCCACCACCTCACTCATTACCCGTTTCTGCCGTTCATCCCCATGATCCATCTGTGTAGTTTTGAGCAGTCAGCAATTCCAGGTTTTAACTAGTTTGTAAATTTTCAGTTCTACATGCTTTACCCATCCATTCATGATTTTTTTTTAATTGCAGCATTTTAATTCCTTTTCTCTGTTCAGCTGTTAAAATGCTGATTCATATTTTAGTTTAAGCTTCTTCCCCTTTCTTGGCTCATGAAGTTTTTCTGTTATGTCATGAAATGTAAGAGTGGAATTAATACATTTCAGTTTAGTTCTGTAATGTCAGAAATTTTTCAAAAAAATAAAAAGATGGACTGGAGTTTTTTTCCTTGTGAATAGAAATGTGTGGTGTTCTTGAGTCTTTATCGCTGGTCTTTATTATTTCTTCGGACCTCTGAATAGCACATCAGAAAAGCTTCTTAGTATGGACTGCAAAGTTGTGACCATCATGGGCGAGGGTGGGGAGTGCTGTAACCAGAAAGAATCAATTTTCCTGCATTGGGAGATGAATTGGGAGGGGGCAGTTGGCCTTCAAATGACGATGGCTATGCTGTAGGTTTGGGTTATGGTGAAGTCTAAATAATAGTTAAACCTCTCATTTGAGAGGATTGCAGGTAGTCCTTGACTTACAACCGCAATGGAGCTCAAAATTTCCATTGCTAAGCAAGACAGTTGTTTAAGTGAGTTGTGCCACATTTTACAATCTTTTTCGCCACAGTTCTTTTGTGAATCAATGTAGTTGTTAAGTGAATCACTTGATTTGTTAAATGAATCTGCTTTCCCTCATTGAATTTGCTTCTCAGAAGCCAGCTGGGAATGTTACAAATGATTACATGATCCCAGGACAGTACAACTGTCATAAATACATGCCAATTGTCAAGCAGCTAAATTCTGGTCATGCGATCATAGGGATGCTGCAATGGATGTAAGTGTGAAAACTGGTCATAAGTTAACTCTTTCAGTGCTGTTGTAACTTTGAACAGTCACTGATGGTTGTAAGTCAAGGACTATCCTGTAAGAATTATTAAATTTCTCCTATACTGCATTTTTTTTTAAAAAGGGCTTGTATACAGTTCCCTGAATGTTATGGCATAATGGCATAAACGTCATAATCTTCACATGTGTGATCCCAAAATGCTGGGGGTAGTGTGTGAGTGCTTTTTAGTTTATTATTGAAGTTGAGGTTTCTTTTATGTAAGATACAAGCTGAGGAAACAAATTGAGTGTAGGATATAATCCTCATTAGCTTTGTTTTCTAGAAGTGACCACTTTTTGAAATGTAAATACTATAGAACAGATGGAGGCAAACTGCAGTCCTCCAGCTGTTCTGAATTTAAAGTCTTATCAGACAAGTCAGTGGCAAGAAGTTAGACATTTCTGTAAATGACTTATCTAATTTGCAACACACACACACACACCCCTGATCATTTTGGCATAAGCCAGCATGGAGCCTACATTTTTCAGTGTTTTTGAGAAGCTCTCAAACTGCAGGATCGAACAAAACACAGTACTTCTCAAAGTACAAAAAAATAAATTAATTGGGAAAAATGCATTATTACCCAAGTTACATTTTTATGACAAGAAAAAGCCATATAGTTCTGCTTCCCTACAATATCACTTTGCCGACTGTTGGGATACATGCAAAAAATTCCTTGCAGAAATTGCACAAAACATAAATCCTCTCAAGTTTTTACCCAGAAGAACATTGAAGTCAACATCGGGGTTATGTTGGTCCTCTACCAACGAGACAACTGGCAAGAGCTTCTCTTGCAGCTCTGCAGAAGACTTTCTGTTGACATGACATCAAGTAGTTATCATTTTCATTTTCTCAAACTCTTCTATGTTGGCATTGCATTGTGGAGAATTTCAAACAGTCTGTCCAACAGTAACTGGAGTTCTTGGCTTTTTTTGCTGATGTTTAATTAATGGAGTAAGGAAAGCTGTAGCAGTTGTTTGAAAGACTTAGACGTAGTTACTAGAGCTAAACTCAAAGTGTTTAGCATTTTTGTAGACATTACGTTGTATCTTACTTTTACTGAATTATATTTTCATTAGCAGGATATGGGTTTTGTTTGTACTGAGAAACATTCAGATCCTACCTATTTGGACAGATGTAGAAAAAAGTGATAGACACTCAGTGGAACCATCATTAATATGTCACTTTGTGACATTAAACAAATTTAATAAAAATAACTACCAGTATCAGAAGAGTCATCCCATCTGGAGGCCTTGAAACATGGGTGTTAAAACTGGCGGCCCGCAGGCCAGATGCATCATGCACAGGTCATGCCCATTGCAGCTTTGCAAATGGAAAAACATTGCGAAACATCACATGACGCGGCGAGTTTGACACCCGTGCCTTGAAATGCTTCAGATTTGCTCTGCTTTTGAAATAGCTAAAAGGAGAGAGGGAAACTGGCTAGTTTAGGTGCTTACACTAAGGTGGGCCAATGAAGGCTGCCTACAGAAACTCTTCCAGGGGGCTACATTTAGGCTGTTCGGTTTTCAATCTCTCTGCTCTTAGTTTGAGAAATAGATGCAGTAGCTAGGTTTCCCAAAGACTTCAAAATAGAACAAATGACTTAGAACTTGATTCCTTGTGACTGTAGAGACAACTCTAAAATCACGTTATAAATTCCACAAGATTGGCATGGCAATTGCTTTGGGCTATAGCAAAAATTGTACACTTGTCTAGAAATCTTAATAGTTTGATGTTAGAACTCATATTTTTCGCGCAGGTATTTGCTTGCAAAGGCTAAGCAATTCTACTATCAGCAATGTTATACTGTATGTCAGTTGAGCCAAGAGCACATGTGCAATAAGGAAACATTTGTTTTAAATTTAAACTATTCACTTTAACTTAGTACAGGTAATCCTCAACTTACAACAGTTCATTTAGTGACCGTTCAAAGTTACAATGGCACTGAAAAAAGTCTTACAACCATTTTTCACACTTAACAACCATTGCAGCATCCCCATGGTGAGGTGATCAAAATTCAGATGCTTGGCAACTGGCTCATATTTATGTCGGTTGCAGTGTCCTGGAGTCATGTGAACAAATGTGGCAAGAAAGGTCATAAGATGGGACACAACTCACTTAACAAATTTCTCATTTAGCAACATAAATTCTGGACTCCATTGTGGTTGTTAAGTCAAGGATTAGCTGTATATTTCAGAAACCAAGTAATTTTAGCAAAATATATGGGAGCTCAGCAGCATCCAGAAATCCTTTTTATCCCTAGTTATTTCCTCAGCCAGTCAACTCCAGAGCATGTCTGGATGTTTTAAAAATAATTTTGTTAGTAAAATATTTGGAAGGCCTATATACTCATAATTGTGGTTAGGCTGCAGCAGGGGAGACCGTTTTGTGCTAATTAGTGTAATTTGTTCTTGTTTTGCTTGCTGGTGGAGATAAAGAAATTGTGCAGAAACCCTAACAACAGTAACTGACAATTGTATTAAACTTTTGGGCTTCTGAATTTTTAGTAGGCATTGCACACTCCCTTTCAAACATACCTTTTGTGTATCCATAAGGAATGGAAACGTCCTTAAGAACAATTTAATAAATGATAACTGGAATCCTTAGAATGGGGAACTCTGGTCATATTGAGGAAATGGATGAAAAGAGAGGACCCTCCTTCAGGTGTTCATTCCTGCACAAACGCTGTTGCATTTGGAAATACGAGCCGAGCAAAAAGGGCTACATTAGCATGCCAACACTGAATACAAAATGGTCTTTTAATTGAAATCCGCAGTGCCATTATTCATCTAAGCAATGTTAGTTCCATACAGTTATGATCTATCTTACAAGGGTAGATGTCGAAACAAGAATAGGGAACGCACAGATCCAAAGTGGTGGGAAGTATGGCTTTATGTAAGGGGTTGAAAACTTGCCTTCCACAGGAAGAATGACAAACTGAGCTGGGAAGAGGTCAAGGTGGGTCTTTTAACATCATGCTTGCTGCATAAGTGCAGCATTTCTACAGAGGCTTTATGCTGGCAAGGGAATGAATAACAGCCGTAAGGAGTCTGAACAGAGACCCTGGATTTTGCAACGTAGATTCCAGTGCATTAACAAAGGATGTAATAAGTTTTAACCTGCTCTAAAAATGTATACTATCCGCCAGGAGTTTGGCTTTTAGTGAAGGAGATTGTTTCTACACAAGGTGTTATTTTCATTTCCTATGCTTTTAAGAGTTTTGATTTGTCTGCAGATTGGGAGACCTATTTTTTTGTGTGTGCATATTAATTTTTATGGTTGGGAAATCAAGTCCAGTATTTATTTCTCTTGATAACATTTTTCCAAACTATGAGGCACAAACTTTTCTTAGCAGGGCTATCCCGAGCACCAGTATTTTACCTCATAAATTTGGAGCATGATGTGTCCACAATTGAATTACATCTCTGTTTTACAGAGGTACAGAGGCAGGCTGGGAATACTCGGCGCCATCCAGGAACTACCAGTTTCAGCAAGATAGGTGTTTTTTTTATTACCCAGTACCCTCACATAAAAGAGTCTATAACCACAATAAACTTTTAAATAATTGTGGCTTTCTACCGGCTGGACATGAAATATAAAAATGCTGATTTATCAGCACTGAAACCAACCAACCAGTGATAGAAGATAAATTCTGCAAGACGTGATATATTTACAAGGATTTGATGCTGAATTCTGGTTTTAATTTTGCCTGAGATTTATATCCACATTTGAGCTTTCTCACTACTGTAATCTCCCCAAATGATCTTGCATGGATTAAATCAAAGGGCTACCTGGTATAAAACTAGCTGCAATAAGAGCTCCATTGCCTTGGTCTATTTGTTCAAGCTAACCTGATGCCATTTTTGGCCTCAATCCAGCATGTTCTTTATACACCTAAGGAAGAGATGGTGGAAAAGGACATCTCTTTCCATCATTTCAACAGAAATGTCATTTTGTGACTAAAAAAAATCTAAGGATGAATTGATCTGTAAAGTTGTTGAATGAACTTAGTTGTGTATTCTGAGTGTGAGAAGGACCACACCAGTTGTGTTAACTCCTGCAAGTATACTAGCTAGCCATATCAACAACCCCACCCCAATTGCGTATTCAGTGTGAAATGGAGTCTTGATGCATGTCTCTATTTTAATTTGCCATATTTGTGATTATGGGGGAGCCAAATGTATATGGTTAAAGCTGTATGGGGTTTCTTTCTCAATTGTTTTGTAGTACAGGCACAAAAACATTGGGTGTCTGCAACAAATAGAATAATGCCTGTCATGCTGAAGTGAAGGGAAACTTAAAAGAGTTTTCCTGACTTCTGCCATACTGTTATTTTTTTTAAGAAGTATCCACAAGAAACATTAAATACAGTCAACAGAGGGCCCTTTTAATTTTGCTTAGCACGTGCCTCAAAATTACACCTGAAGTCTTGCCAAGATTTCAGATAACAGTGCTTGGAAGACAGGCTGTTTTCTCTCTGGAGTTTAGCCACAAGAGCTTTTGGATAAATATTTAGGGAATACAAAATGACCCATGCTGGCCCCTTCTGCACAAAGAAAATGTAAACATGGAGCTTTAAAGTATGTGCAAATTCTTAAACATTCTCTAAAAGTTAAACCCCCTGTTTGGGCTAGTCAGGAGGGAGGCACAAGGAAGTGTGGTGGTTTCTCACTTTCGCTGAATTTGATACATTTTCCTTTTTGAAAGGCTAAAGAAGACAAGCAATTTCACATCTTCCCTTCCATCATTCTCCCCGAGTCTTAATCTTTGTTCTCCTGCTTCTAAGGTTATTACCATTTAGCTGATGGATCTCCTGTAGAATTAGGAAACTAGAATTTGATTTTAGTATTCCCCGGGGAATGTCTACCTCTGTCCATGGCTAGAACATTTCTGAATCACTGAATTCTGAATTCACTGGGAGCTCTGCCAGTAGTCAAGAGATTCATTTATTGGCTCTGCTATATTTCTTGCTTTTCAGCAGGTGGCACCATTTGCCTGATCTTGTTTGGGTTCAGAAGCTAAGCAGGTCTGGTTGGGGTTTGGATGGATGCTCTCCAGAAAAGCCCTGGACTCTCAAAGTGGGAAGCTGAAAAATGTCATGGAAGAAAGCATTGACAAAATGTTTCTCTAAAACAGAAGTCCCCCAACCTGTTTGGCACCAGAGACCCATTTCATGGACGACAATTTTTTCCATGACTGGAAGGGGTGGGGGGAGGATCACACAACATAGATCGCTCCTCACATGTGCAATTTACAGTAGGGTTTGCACTCCTATGAGAAACTCATGATCTGAGGTGGACCTGAGGCATTGATGCTAGAGCTGGAGAACAGCTGCAAATACAGGTAGTCCTTGACTTACGACCACAATTGAGCCCAACATTTCTGTTGCTAAGTAAAACATTTGTAAAATTCTGCCCCATTTTACGACCTTCCTTGCCGCAGTTGTTAAGCAAATCATTGCAGCTGTTACATTACTAACACTTGCTATGTAAATCTGGCTTCCCCGTTGCTTATCAGATGGTTGCAAAAGGGATCACATGGCCTCAGGACACTGTAACTGTCATAAATGTGAATCAGTTGCCAAGCATCTGAATTTTGATAATGTGCCCATGGGGCTGCTGCAACGGTCAGAAGTGAAAAATGGTCCTAAGTCACTTTTTTCAGTGCTGATGTAATTTTGAATGGTCACTAAATGAACTATAAGGCGAGGACTTGCCTATACAGATGAAGCCTTGCCCATTCACCCACCTCTCATCTCCAGGTATGTGGCCTCACTGACCGGTACCGGTTGTTGGCCCAGAGGTTGAGGACTCCTGCTCTAGAGTTACTCTCCAGGAATCAAGCTTGACTTGATACTTCTTAATAGCAATAGCACATAGACTTATATACCGCTTCACAGTGCTTTACAGCCCTCTCTAAGCAGTTTATAGAGTCAGCCTATTGACTTCCAATCTGGCTCCTCATTTTACCGATCTCGGAAGGATGGGAGGCTGAGTCAACCTTGAGCCTGGTGAGATTCGAACTGCCAAACTTCGAACAGCAGAATTCGCCTGCAGTGCTGCATTCTAACCACTGCACCAGCACAGCTCTTACAGGTAGTCCTCACTTATTGTGTCCTGTTTTAACGACTGAAGTGATGATGGTGCTGAAGTTGCGATCATGCAATAACCTCGCTCAATGAGTGCAGGTGATTTGCTTAAGGACTAGGGCGGAAGTGGTATTGTAGGGTCTGCACAGTCACACGATGTTTCGCTTAAGGACCATTTCGCTTAGCAACAGAGTTGCTGGTTGTGATTGTGTTCATTAAGTATAGAAAAAACAAAAGTTAAATTGTTCTTTTAGCTAGTGGGCTTTTTGGATTCACAACAAAGGTCCAGGCCTGGATAAGTAAACAGAAAGGACATTTTCACCAGTCCTTGTTGCCACATGAGAGTCACGTAGAGTTTTGCAGCCCAGATATCATTCCCTTGCTCTGGCCTGAGAAGTCCTAAAGAACAGACCAAATAACTTCTCTGTCAGCTAGACATGACTGTATCTGCTTTCACCCCTTATTTACACCACTTGCTTCACAGATGCAGGACTTGTAACAACTATGAACCCTCCCTGCTCCCATTATTGCAAGGACTGGATTTTTAAAGGGAGCTAGCATATTCTTTTTGGTGTGTCTTCTGGCACATTACCCCATAAGCGAAAGAAATTAATCTGTTTTAAGAATGTGGGTTGCCTTTCTTGCCTTATTGAGCAAATCCATGCTTTTGGAGGATAAGAGCACCTATTCAGAATCAGAAAGTGGATAGTCCTACTTTCCAGCTAAGAAAATATAATAAAAGTTTGATACATGTTCAAATGCATGGCTTGTGCTGTGCATTTCACTACAACTGGGGGTTAAAAGGTTACAATTTCCCCTGAATTTCTTTTAGCTCTCCATATTTAGGCTGCGTTTCTCTGCTGCCATATAATGGTCGTCCAGATTTTTCCAGCGCAGATATGGTAGCCCCGAGAATAAATTCTGCATCAAAATTTTACCCCATTTTTTAAAAGTGTCAATCAGTAATGCAACGGCTGCATAAAATTTAGTGGCAATTACAGCACCCTTGAACTTCTTCCATGCCTTTAAGGTTATGAAAAAGGAGTATGTTGATGGTGTGATCCTTCTTAGCCTAGCGAAGGTTTGGATTATTTCAAGATTAAGTGGAGGACGAAACAAGAGAAAAAATATTGCAGAGGCCAAAAGATGATCTCCAAAAATGGTGTGAAATCTGATTAGTATTTCAATGAGAGCCCACCAGGGAATTCATCAGGAGTCCACCAAAGTATAGACTTGTCTAGAAAGTAAAACATTCATAGACCCCAGAAGACAATGGCAAATGATTTCTCTTTAGTTGCCAAAAGTAACAACCCAACCCTACACAGATGTAACTAAGAAGTTGCCATGAGTCCAGCTTGACATGAAAGAGACTTAAAAAAAAAGAAGAAGTGGTACTGCATGAATAGGGTTTGAGAGCTTGCGCTGATAACCAAGGGAGATTTCCTAACACGTTTTCCAATACTTTAGAAGATATTCAGTAACAGTGTCTGACTTGGCAGAAACTGCTTTACGATAGTAAGCTACCACTCTGCTCGACCTAGTCCCATCAACTTTGATTGCCAGATTATTCATACGCAATTTTCCCAGATAACAATGCAACTTTTGTCTGGAGAGGGCTTATTACCAGAAATATGGGACACTGATGAACATTCAAAATGTAGGCAGTTAAACCTCTACACCAAGCTTGTGTCTGATTGCAGTACATTCTCCCCTATTGAGTGTCCTCTTTCCTGAGAAAGGAGCACCTGTGGCTATATGGATAAATAAGCATCAAACATGCTGCAAGAACAGCATCTTGAGCACCTGAGCAGGGGTGTCAAACTGGCAGTCTGCGTGCCGAATGCGTCACGTGCAGGCCACGCCTACCCTAGCTCCGCAAAGGGAAAAACGTCACGATACATCACATGACGGCAACGTGACGCTGCAAGTTTGACACCCGTGACCTAAGGTCTTGGCCTCTTTGAACTGAAAAGGACCAGCACCAGGGCACCTGAGGGTTGAATGCAATCCAACACTTTCCTGCCATAGAGCAGACAGTCAATTGTGCCGCATAAGATTTCCTGCGGCAATAATTTTTGAGAGCCTCTCTTTCCATCAAAAGCTGATCGGTTGCAATGGGGAAAGAGTTGCATTGGTGCCAACATTTGTGGGGGGGTGGAGTAGCTGTGCTCCTTTTCCTGCAAGTCTTCCACTGGGAGAAAAAATGTTTCTGAATAAGTTTATGCCCACACTTGCACTTAGTCTCACACTGATCTAGACTCTCATATCTCTGGGGTTTTAACCCAACACCTCTAAGCAACAAATGAATTGAAAAGGGGGCAATAACACAAAATGATTCTCCAAGCCAAGATTTTCACCTGAGAAACCAAGAGAACCGGGTGGTTTGGTTTGGTTTGGTTTTCTCCACACAAGGGTAAGTAAACTCAAGCAACTTCCATTCCTCGTTTTAGGCATTGCAGCAACTGGACGTAAACGGGTCAGAAATGTCAAATCCCGCTTCCTGCTCTCTTTTCTTCCCCCTCCCTGGCTTCCTCCCTCAGACGGGACACACAATAAGTGCAAATGTAAACATTTCTCATAATAAATAAATAGATAAATAAATAAATAAACCAAGCACAAAAAAGTGCAGTGCAAGTTGGTGCCAGCAGAGAGCAGAAGAGGGCCACTTTCCCCATCCCACCCTAAGGAGTGCGCCTTCTCAAAAGGTAGGAAAGCCTGTGTGTGTGTAAGTGTGTGTGTGTAAGTGTGTTTCTGCAGAACAGTTGGATGCGGAAAAGGTGAGGATGACGTACTGGGAAGAGACATTGGACCTGGGAAGGAGTTGAGGCCTTCAGTCTTGTTGTTGTTGCTTCTGAGAACAGCTACAAGGGCAGAAAGGTGATGGAAATGGCTCGTTTTCAAGCTGTCCATTGGGACAATAGTTCCGTGCTGACTAGGGTCCAAACATGCATCAAGTCCATCTCAGAGACAGTCTGGTTAAGCACTTGGGATGTTGCGGTGGTGATGTACACCATCCAGTCAAGAGGCTGAGCTAGGACCTGCAGCCCTGCTGGTGCACCGTTGTCATTTCCACTGGCAGATGACAGCACCGTTTCTTAGCAAATGCCGCCTCTGGCTCTCTTCTCTTCATCCCTTGGGCTCTGGTGGCTTATCAGGCCCGGCTGATCTTCTGCTTAATTCCCAAACCATTTGGGAGGAAGCAAAATGGAAGAAATCAGTGCCATCCTGTGGGTAGAGCAAGTGGTGAGCTGTGGGGCCTGTGGCCGCTCATGGGGAAGGTCTGTTCAGTCGCTGCCTCCAATCCAGCTGTCCAGCATTGAATGCAGTGAGCCCTGATAATAAGGTGAGACCCTCGATTCCCTCTCCCCCCCCCCCCCCAAACTGGTCAGAGAAAATGTGGGAACAGGAACTGAGGAGAGGAATGAGGTGTGCTGGCTCTCTTTCCAGAGATTATGAGATAATATAGATTTATATAGAGCTTTATAATTATTTATATAAATATCTGGGGAGAAGGTGGTGGTGGTGCAGGGTGGCCAAGAAGGTAGGAGAAAACTGTACAACCTGGGAAAGGAAACCCAAGCAGTGGAGATCACAAATTCGGTATGTCTGGAAGTCTCTGCACCTCCCCACTGCCTGAATTGTCCAGTTCAGCGCTATCGCAGTCCGAGTCTTCGTAGGCAGCAGGATCCTAGAAAGAGATGAAGCAGGTAAGGAAAGGTGGAGCCAGGACAGGGAGGGGGAGGACGGAAGGAAGGACGGCAGGAAGGAAATCTGGCAGAAAACCTTAGGTCACATTTGGTCATGGATTCCAATGGTAAGGTATGTTTTAAAAAGCTAACATTCTATATTAAGGAGGCAAGTAAATCTGTTTTTGCCACTGGACTATGCGTATACATTACACCAGGGTCCCCAACCCCTCAGCTGTGGCCCACTACAAGGCTGCAGTATGTTTGAAATGGGGCCATGTGAGCAATAGGCAAGTGCACATGTATGAAGCTCCACTCACACAAGCAGCAGGCCCTTGCCTTGTGTGCAAAGCTGCACTCGAGTGAGCGGGGAGCACTTGTGCATGCGTGTGAAGCTTCATTCGCACAAGTGGAGGGTGCTTGCACGTGAAGCTCCATTGAGGTCTGCAAACAAATACAAGGCCCTCAATGGAATAAAAGATTGGAAAGTTAACCATAAATGAGTTATGCACGTTCTTTGCAGCTCTGATGTGTAAGAACCAGATTCTTAAAGCCTCAGAATGAAAGCCGACATATTCCTGACTCTGTGAGTGCAGGCAGGCAAATTATGGCTATTGATATAAGTTGAATGTGTAGCATAATAATTAAATGATCCTGAACCAACTTGAACATTTGTTTTCTGAAGCCACTTCCTCTTAAATGGACACCGCTAGTGGTAAGTCTGTTCTTGGGGTGTGTGTAACTTCTAGTCCTGAGAGAGAAGGGCTAATGTTTACTCATACCCACCTCTCCAACATTCTGCTCAGCACTGAGCTGCCGTTTCACAAGCTGAATGGCGGCTTCTTTTTCGGACAACCCGTCAGAGTTCCCCAGAATGTCGTCATCTGAGCGCTCGGCATCCAGGCGTTCATCTGTATTGGTACTGGGCACATCAGGGGTGCCACCGCTGTGGGAAGCTGTGGTGCCCTCACTGCCGGTGCCCTCCTCACCATCCCCATCAGAGAAGTTCTCGGAGCTGAAAGTGGAGAGAGATTGCCGTTTGCTCCTACCCTGAGGCCACCTAGGAAAGAAAGCGAAAGAAAAGACAAACTCAATTCCAGTCAGCCTGGAACAGAAGAAAAGAGGAAGGCTACGCCCAGGGAGGAACCTGGGCTCCAGACAGAACTAGCACACTTGGTACCCAAGTTTTGAGAGAGGCAACAGCCAGACAAGAAGAATGTGTCCCAAATTGTCTTCAAATCCAACCTGCCCTTTCCCATCAAACCATCCATCCCTAACTCCCTTGTTTTTCTTGACCTAAAATATGCCACGTCTTTTCCATCCAAGAACCTGAGATTATAAAACTGATAGTTCTGGAGAGCATGAAGTTAGACGGAATACAGTTAGAGAAATAATGTCCCCCATGGAAAGAGAAGAAAATGTGTGCTTTGTTGTTTACAGAAAGGCTTTTGTGTTGATCATGTCAAACTATGGAATGCCCTTTGGAAAATGGAAAACCCAGAATATATCTTCATGTGAAATTTAATGCAAGAATCCACAGTTCAGACCATTGGCTCCAGGTCAGCAAAAGAGCGAGTGTACTATCTTGCTTTATTTAACCTATACTGTATGCTGAATAATATATTGAGAGAAACTGGGTTGGAAGAAGGTAAGCATAATTTTATAACTGGAAGAAGAAAAAATCAATAACTTGTCCTATGCCGATGACATTCCAGTGGAAACTGCAAATGATCTGGAGGCTCTAATAATAATGAAAGTCAAGTTATATGCTGAAAGGATGGGATAATATCAAGAAGACCAAGTCAATGATAACAGGTACAGCAAACCAGATTTAGAACTGACAAGATACTGACGTGGTGGATATTTCCTGTGTTTTGAGACCATCGAGAGTAAAGGAACCAACAGTCAAGTACTATGGTACACTGCAAACTTGCTACTAGCAATTGACAGAGTAGCAGTGAAGGCCCTGGAAATGATATTCAGAATATCAGAATATTCAGAATGCGATTTGTGTAAATTTATGACGATCACAGCTTGTAACAATGCTTTTTTTTTTTCTGTGACATTCTATGAAAGCAAAAGTTGGACTAAAGCAGGAGAGAAAATGCTTTTGGTGTTGTGAAGACTGATGAGAACACCATGGGTAGCCCAAAACAAAGATATGGATCTGGGTGCTGGGGCGGGGTGGGGGGGAAGGAATCAAACCAACTGAGGCACAAATAATCAAGCTCAAATTGTAATATTACGCAAAGAGCTCTTGAGAGGTGCATAATTCTGGAAACAGTAGAAGGAAAGATAACAGGAAGACAAGCAGCAAAGTGGATGGATTAAATTAGTTTCCAATGGCAATTGGATAACCTAAAAGCTGGGTTGGAAACAGATCCTTCTGGAGAAAGTCTACGTATGGGATCATCAAAAGCTGTCACTGACTTGATGGCACATAGTCAATCAAAGTGGGTTGTGATGGAGGAAGGAGGCAAAAGAAGATGTAGAAGACCTGTATCACCTTCTCTATACTCTCACTCACTCCTCACCAGGAAAACAGTTTGGGTGAAGGTATAAGCTTTTCTCCATCTTAGTGGTCATTCCAGCATGCTGGGAAGGATACTCTACATCCTTCATGATTAAAGGTATAAACATCAAGGAAGAAGCACATAACAATTAACAATCTCTTGCATACCCCTGTTCAGAACATATAATAACAGAGTTAGACGGAAACTTTGGGGTCATCTTCTCCAAGCTCCCTGCTCAAGCAGGAAATCCTATACTAGAGGCTCCCAACCTTTTGGCACCAGGGACCAGGTCCATGGAGAGAGGTTTATCCACAGACTGCATGTGCTGCCTGCGTCCCGTGGATAGGGTTTCGGCTTGTTTGTGCAGCCCAGTTTCTGGTATGCCGTGGACAGGTGCTGGTCCACGAACCGGGGGATGTGGGGTCCCTGCCTATACCATTTCAGACAAATGGCTGTCCAGTTTCTTTTTGAAAGTTTCCAGTGATGGAGGACTTGCAACTCCTGAAGGCAAATTATTCCAATGGTTGATTGTGCTCACTGTTAGGAGCGCTTAAGAATAAAAACTTACTTTTATCAATGTTGAATTTCATTTTGTTAGGTAGGGCTCACTTTTCAAGTCTGTCAAGATCTTTTTGGATCCTGAGCTTGTCTTCTGGGGTGTTGGTTATTCCCGCCAGCTTAGTGTCATCTGCAAATTTGGTGCATCCCCCTTCTATTCCCCCACCTAGATCATTTATGAAGATATTGAGGGATTCTGTTCATCCCTTTTTTCATCCTTTTTCTTTCATTCTGGTACTCATAATCTTTAAAAAATTGACTCGTTTCACCACTGCTGCCTGCTCAACACTGGTAACTCAGAAGGAATCCCAAAGCCTTGACAAATCTCCTTGCAATGATTCTATGTAAGCAATTTATTTTATTTCTTTGTAGACCACTTTTCTTCCTCAATGAAGCGCAACAGGATGTGGGGAATTATCAAACAGACTCTCACAATCCCATGGATGTCTCTTCAATAGAGCAATACTGAGAAATCTGTCATTTCATTCTATTTCATGGGTTCCAGTAGTTTTTACAAGTGGCAATTTTTATAACCAAGACATCCCTCACTTTATTTTTCTGATCCTCAAATCATTAAATTGTGCAGCTGAAATTTGATGGCAATAATGACGTTTTCTGAGATATTTTTAGGGATCGTTAAACTAAAGGAAAATAAATACGCACTTATCTTTCCCCTTAAATCTCTGATCCACTATCGAAACGTAAATAAGAGGTGAAAAATTTCCACTCCACTCCACTCACTGATCCCCAAATCCTTGGGGGCTGAATCTTAAATCAGGTAATTGCTCACCTTTGCCGGAGGGGGAGCTCAACTTCACTGTCCACTTCACCCTCTTCTTCCTCTGAGGAGATGCCACGTTTCTAAGTCAAGATGAATGAAATGAAAAGAAACGGTGTCAGGATTTGGTCAGCTCTTCAAAATAGGTCAGACTGGAAACAGACATAGCAAGGATTACAAGAAGGTCTTTCACTGATGCAGGCTACAATAACGCAAGCTTCAAGCTGCCAGAGTTTCCATCTCTGCCATTTTACGACAAATAGAATCAGAAGCGGGGTTATTTTGCACTTCTTTCCCATGCTTTCCTATTTCCCAAGACTGAGATGTCTTTTATTTTTCCTCAGCAGGTCCAGTTTGCTGTCATGTTTATTTCTGTACTCCTCTTACAGCATTATATTTTTAATAAAGTTGAATGTAACTGAACTAAAACCCAATCACCAACAAAGATTTTACCTTTTTATCAAGACATTTATTTTGTTCTGACTTCAGGACAAGCCCTGTTGAGAAATGATTGGTCCAACAAGAAGTTAATTATGGTGCCAAACAGGCCCTCCTACCTTGAACAGGTGATTTGGGCATTTAAGGTCTCTAAATAGGGAGAGTTCAGGCAATGGTGCCCGTAATCAGCCTACAAACCTGTTTCATTTTGTGCATTTATGCTCCCAGTTGAGGAAAGGATGGTAGAAAAAAACACCTGAATTTAGCCAGCCTGACAACTGCCTTAAAATTAATCCATAAACCAAATGGATTTTTTTTTTTTTCAGAATTGTTGAAGTTTACAAACCCCCAAGTCTGAAATGCACATCGGCTTGTTGTTTCAAGTGGGTCACTATAATGCCATAACCCACAAGGCCGCAAAATTTTTCAGAATGGCTTTTCTTAAAGAATAGAGAATGAGTTCCATGACTGGAGGGAAGACTTGACTCTGTAGACTTTATAAGTCTGTAGAAATATCTGTTGCTCTGATGGTCAAAGATGAGAAGACAGGAATGGGAAAGGGTGGGAGAACATCCCTTTCCCACCGGAAGTATGGGGGAGTAGCAAGAACTAGATAACTTCAAAAAGGGAGAGGGTTGCCATCACCTTCAGACTCTTCAGTTTCTAGACCAGCAAAAATAAATAGATACACTGGGAGCGTATTATGACAAGACCAATAAGGAGAGATGAGGAAGAAAATAAATAAAATCAAGAAAAAAAATAGAAAAAAGAAGAGGGAGGGGAATTGTAGTTATAAATTGTAGTCTTTGATAAATGAGATACTTTGATTAATGAGATACTCATTAAAAGCTGGGAGAAACAGAAAAAGATTTTCAGAAATGAAAAGGAAAGACACTGTGAAATTGTGTTAAGTCCTGTTAAGGTTATTTTTAACATGGCATGACTACGTTTTACACCGTTGGCCAACTAGGATGAAAATTGGGATTGAACATTAAGAACAGCCCAGAGTTGCTGGGAGTTGGGTGGTATATAAATTTAATAAATCATAACCATAAGAACTACAATAAGCTGAACCAGCAAAAAAATTAAATAATATCCTATCTTGCTCTAATGTTGTACACTGGATATGAAAGGGACAAGGTAGCCCATAAAAGCTGGAGAAGGGCGTTAACCTTGACAGTAACCTGTTGCACACAGTTTCCTTATTGCTTGTGGTACAGATACTCCTTGACTCACAACAGTTCACTTAGTGACCGTTCAAAGTTACAAAGTCACTGAAAAAAAGTGACGTAGGACCATTTTTTCAGAATTACGACTGTTGCAGCATCCCCATAGTCACGTATTCAAAATTGGCCACAGACTCATATTTATGACAGGTACAGCGTCCCACAAGATCATGTGATCCCCTTTTTCAACCTTCTGATAAGCAAAGTCAACGGGGAATCCAGATTCACTTAAAAAAACCATGTGATTCACTTAATAATGGCAGCGATTCACTTAAGAACCATGGCAAGGAAGTTCTTTAAATGGGATAAAATATGCTTAATGACTGCCTCACCGCAAAAAATAAATTTTGGGCTCAGTTGTGGTCATAAGTCAAAGACAACAACAGCCACCATTTCTGTGGGCTTTTCAGATTGCAGTGGCTGTTGTTCATATATCTACATTACTTTCTTCCATTTGGAAAGGAAGGGAGGAAGAAAAAGTGGAAAGAAAAACCGCGCTACCTGGCTGCGGGTAACAGCCGCCCGGTACAACATAGCCGCTGGTGTGAGGTGCTGAGACTGCTGTGGGGCCCCTGAGCGGCTGCCTTTGCCCTGTTCCCGTTCCACCTCCTCTCCGGGCTGCAGCCTTGCCTTCCCTGACGGCCCCACTGCGCCCTGTCGAGAAGAAGGTGAGTCGGGACTGCTGGAGCAAGGCACCGAGGCAGTGTCTTCGCTGGGCGTCTCGCTGCGAGGCTGCTCTGCCGGTGGGGATTCCGGCCCCGTTCCCCCCTTGCGGCCCTCGGCTCCCAACGTCGTGGAAATGAGGTCAGGACTGGAAGACGACATCTTGCGCAGCAGCAGGTCATGCTGGAGCCCTCGGAGGGCTGTGCAGGGCTCCACGCGCTTGGCTCCTCCAGGATCGGCCAGCTCCCCACAGCTGCCCCGACTGCTGACCTTGCGGTAGCGTGACTTAGCACGGCGGCTACGCCCGGGGGACGGGGGCCCTTTCTGGCACACGGGGATGGAGAGCTGAGGCAGGCTGGGGTCCAGGATGACTTCTGTTTTCAGAATGTCTGGCCTACAGAAGCGAAACAGAGTTAGTTGAATAACCTCGATGCCAAGAAGGGAGATAGTACCATAATTTCAATCAAACCCTTTAAGAAATTGGCTCTTATGTTGCTGCTCCTAAGACTACTCCCCACCACCACTTTTTGCAGTTTTGTTGTTACTGCTTTGTGGTCTTACATTACATTATTAATTTTCTTGAAAGAAAGTAATGAGCGGATTAGAATATCTGAAATATGGAAGCATATTCAGGTAGCCCTTACTTAATAACTGGCTGCTTAACAACCTTTTGAAATTATGACTGACCCTGAAAAGTTATTGATGGCCTGTCCTCAAAGTTACAACTGCTGCACACATTCCAGGTGTTCAAATGGATTGCATTTTGGCAACTGGTTTACATTTTCAGTTGCGGCATCCTGCAGTCCTATGACTGCAGTTTGCAACTTTTTTTGGCTGGTTTCCAGAGGGGGGGGGAAAGCCCATTCAGGAGAATGGATTCACTTGAACGACTGTATGGTTCGTGATTTGCTTAATGATCATCGTGACTTGATTTACATCCATTGTAACAACTGTCAAGACAACTGAGACATGTCACATGGCGATGTGCTTCATGGTCGCAGTAACTTTCAACCAAAATCCCAGTCTCAAGTGTGGTCATTAAGCAAGGACTGGCTGTACTCTTCTGTGAATTAGACTTTGCATGATTACGCCTATTAAGATTAATTTATATTGCTGTCCATCTCACCTCTAAGTGATTGTGGGAGGCTCACATGAATAAATAAAAAACAACCATTAGGAATAAAATAAAAGCCATCAAAGCAATCGAAGTAATTTGCAGGAGATTGCAATAAATTACTAATCATGCCATCAGCTAGCAGGCACAGTACCGCCACAAGATGTTGAACATTTGGAACCAAATTGAACACAACAAAGGGGATGGACAGGAAAAAGCATCTAACAGGATGGGCATGTCCTCAGGTCATTTTCCCTCTATTTGGGAGCTGACCTTGGGCTAAACAGACACTTAGGTTCTGTACCCAATACTTACATTTTCTTTCCACATTATGGTTCACTTTATGCTACTACACATGATGGTCATTCTTAAATCCTTTCCCCGAAAGCTTTTCTCTGCCGGGATTCACCTTTTGCTGTGAGGAGAGAGTTTTTGGGGCACATTCCTCTTCTTGATCAGTTTCTCCACTGTGTTGCCATGCAGGAGACTGCGGGATGAATGGTGCTTAAAAAGTCCGGGATATTTCTTCTCTAATGCTTGCTCTCGCCTAGGAGAAGGATGCAAAGACTGAAAACTCAGGAGGGTGCAGAGAGAAAAAATATATCCAAAGTTAATACTAGTCAATCGGATGCAGGGATTGTGAGGATCTTTTGGGACAGGAAAACAGGACCCACGTAATACAACAAGGATAATTAGATAAAATATAGTTATATTGGAGGTGGAGACCCTTTGCGAACTGTATGCAATGAAATTTCATTTTAATGTATGCCAATTAGTGTACATTCAAAGTGACAATAAAGTTATTCTAAGCCTAAGTCTAAATACCAGAAAGCAATTTTAACTAGATGACTGGTGGAATGGTTGCATGATTCAACACCATTCAAAGAAACACATACATTTCTGTTTGTAGAGGATGAAGGATAATCTGACTTCAAGGTGTGTTTGGATTTTAATTCCCCTTGTTCTGAGTGAGAACAATTATTGCTGGCTCTTGAATTCCACCTGATATACCAAGTTGCAGAAAGCTGGGTAGAATTTGGGTTTTTTTAAAAAAAATCCAGGGAAAATACAGGTAGTCCTCGACGTATGACCACAATGGAGCCCAGAATTTATGTTGCTAAGGGAGAAATGTATTAAGTGAGTTTTGCCCTGACTTTTCTTGCCACATTTGTTAAGTGAATCACTGCAGTTGTTAAATTAGTAACACGGTTATTAAGTGAATCTGGATTCCCCTGTTGACTTTTCTTGTCAAAAGGTCGCAAAATATGATCGCCAGAACTCGCCAGAACACTGCAATGGTCATAAATATGAATCAGTGGTCACGCATCCGAATTTTGATCAGGTGATCATGGGGATGCTGCAATGGTAAGTGTGAAAAGTGGTCACAAGTCACTTTTTTCAGTGCCGTTGTAACTTCAAACAGTCACTAAATGAACTGTTGTCAGTTGAGGACTACCTGTAGTTCCCTCCTAATGCAAAATAGTTGCAGGAGTTTGGGCTGGCACCATCCCCTTCCCTTATTCTGTGTTCCTTATGGATAAAATGATACCCCAAGTAGATGGTACGGTGTTGATATCTGAGAACCAGAAAACAGGTCTGGGGTATGCCCAGTTTCCCTAACTGAGGGGTGGAGGGGAGGGTTGAGAGAGAGCTGATAGGCCGAGGTTTTCTTTACTGAACCTTTCTACCAGAGGTGAAATTCAACCATTTCTAGCAGATTCGCTAGAACAGGTAGTAAATTTTCTAAGCAGTTCAGAGAACTGGTTGTTAGAAGAAATCTCCTTTTGTTTTTTTCCACTTTACAAGGTTAATCCTGTCAGGAAGGCAGGAAAGAAACATTCTGGTGTTGTTTCTAGGCTAATCTTTATTGCCCTGCTTACGGAAACTGCCCACCCAGTCACCTGACCCACCAGCCACGCCCACCAAGCCATGCCCACAGAACCAGTAGTAAAAAAATTTGAATTCCACCACTGCTTTCCACTCTTGCTTAGTTAAGAATACGTCCCTTCAGGAACAGCTCCAAAGCTTATCAGCCTTCCAGGTCTTCTGTCATCTTACCGAAGCAGCTCTTTCTCCTTCAGCTCCAACTGCAGCATGAGGGAATTGAGCTCCATGTAAAGGTTGTTGGCCCGTTCCAGCTTACGTTCGTAGTGCTCCCGGATGTCCAAGGCATGCCTGCAGCAGGAGAGGGGAGCGAGACAACTTTTCAAACATATAAACAGCCGTGATTCTGTTATTTATGTATTTGTTTGTTTGTTTATTTGAGCTTCATAGTGCTTATCTGAGGATAGTCTTATCCTCACCCAACTCCGTGAGGTAGAATGGGCTAAGAGTGACTGACTGATCCAAAGTCACCAAGAGAGCTGAGAGCTCCCTCAGCTTTGATCCACCTCAATCACTACATTAGATTCAGTAGCATCCACAGGCTCTTGCTACTGTGGTTAGGAGAACGAAAACAGTGTTGTGTTGTGTGGAACTAAGCTGTCCCCTTTTAGAAGGGGTGGAGCTTGCATCACAGGGCTCTGACATTTCTTTCAAAGGCTGCTGATTATTTGACAATCCCTTGCAGGACTTCAAACCAGATATAAGAAACTAGGGACATTTTTTTGAGATGCTTAATAGTAAAGACTCAGGTAAACTCAGAAGTTTACAGGTTTTAGCATCTTTGGCATTTGATGGAACATCACTGCAGGTTTAAGAGTCATTAAAAAGAGGAAGAGGCATTTAAAAGGAATAGTTACATTTATGAAATCAGATCTATTTTATGTCCCGTTTTTTCAACTCTTAAGTTTATTCCGTTCTATTTCTTCATTGTTCTGTCCTTAAAACAACGAACACAAGAAATGTACAAATGTTTTTTTTTAAATGTGTTTCCTTTTTGCAAGCAAGTATAACAAATGCAGTTTTATATATTTTTCACTAGATGTACTTTTGTGCGCCTTTTCTTCATTATATACATTTTTCCTTAGGATTTATTCTTCTTAAAACTCTGCAACATAGTACATTCCATAAAATCTAAACATCAATAGTTGCATTCCAATCTGCATACAGGTTTGGGAAATGGAAAAAGAAAGTTTCAACTGAAATGCAAATTGAATTAATTTCAGCTCAACTCAACTCAACTCAACTCAAATCAATTTACCTTCAAGATTATGCCCAGTTCCATTTACAGATAACGATAGTTAAATTTAATAAAATGAATGGTAGTGAAATAAAAGACGGGAGGAATTGTCAAGATTTTTGCTTCAATTCTGAGGAATACAAAAAATTGCTTCACTGGGGGGGGGGGAATCCCATCCCCCCAAATGTTGGTATTTTCAGCATGCCAGCAGATGCAAGGAATATACGTCATTATGTATAAACTTATCATGACAGGTGGCAGTAGTCAGCCATTCCTAGCTCTGCAGGAAAGTGTCAGGCCTAGAGTGGGAGGTTGAAAAACACATCTTAAAGAGTGACAAACCTCATTTTTAGTATCACAGGGAAAAGAACGGGGAACATGTCCATATAGCTTCCAGAAGTGTAACTCAGCTCTGTTGAGACCTTTTATTTATAAAATAAATACACATAGAGGTATTGAATCTTCTATGTTTTAATGGTTTCACACCTGCCTTACCTGAGCTCTTCTCGCCGCCGGTGGATCAATTCCTCTTCCAAACGATGTAGACATGTCCCCTCCGATTTGATCTTTTCGAAATGGAGCTTCACTTCTTCTCGCCATTCAGCCTGGGGAAGAAAATGAGAGCTCCATAAACTCATTTCCTGAATTCTTCTGGCTCCAGGCCTAGAGAACAGAAAAGTGTTTACAATGGTGCTACTCTTGTAGATTATGGCACACACACCACCCCCACTGCATGGCATCCGTTCCATAATGAGAATAATGAAAAGTGGAGCTATTCGGCCCTCAGCAAAAGATGCATTTGTTGGTCCTCTCGTTTTCCTAAGTAACTTATTGTGAAAAGTTGTTTTACAATTTCAGATATTAGATTAATTTAGGTTGTTTTTATGTTATTGTTTATAACTGCATTGTAAAGTACTTTACAGTATAACATGAAAAGAGGCCTAGACTTAATTTTTTTACACAATTTAATGCTAATTTTGCCGAGGAAGCCCACCTGGGATTTGAAGTAGGTTTCTTGAGGTGTGGACAGCACATCAGCAGAGGCGATGTCAAGGTGCAGAAGGATCTGACGGAAGGATGGGCGATTTCGGGGTTTGCTATTCCTGTTGAAGGAAGACAGAATACACTGAGGGGAAGGCACGTATTGTGGATTCCTGGCTTTTTTGGTAATGTGTTTAAGCCATTGGGCCAACAGCAAGGAGACCAGAGGTGAAATTCAGCAGGTTCATCTAGCCTATTCACTAGAAGCGGTAGTAAATTTTCTAAGCAGTTCAGAGACTGTAGCTAAGCAGGGGCTGGCCCTGGGCTAATTCTGGAGGCTAATTCTTCCTCCCACAATTTATCCCAAGTTGCTGAGAAGTGATATAACATGGGAACTCACCAGCACTGCCTCAGCAGGATCTTGAAGCCATCTGGGCAACTGGTAGGCACAGGTAGGTGGAGGCTATTACTGCCCACTCCCCAGATGATGGCTGAGGAGTCCACGTCCTTGTAGGGAATCTCTCCAGTCAGCAACTCCCAGAGAACGACCCCAAAGGACCTGAGTTGGTGGATGGGTGGGAATGAAAAGTCAACTGAGTAGAGGAAGCCTCTAGCATGAACAACCATTGACAATGGGCTTCCCTTTTACATTCTTTTCCAGCCATGTCTTCTTCCCAGACAGAATCTCTACCTGGGATACAGGCGTAATAGAAAAATATAGAGAGAGGGCATAAGGTAAATCTGTGCATGAATAGGCATCTATTATTAGACCTTGGTGGGAGTTGTAGTCCAACACACCTTTGTTTGGGTATGTGTTGTGTGGATGACAGAAGCCAGAGCCCCACACATCTGGGGGGCACTGGGTTATCCTATATTTTGGCCACCCACTCAGACCTTCCCCACTCTCTCCACTGCCTCTCTTTTGGGTTAGCTCCCCTCACCAGATGTCAACCTTCTCAGAAACAGGCTCATTCCGAATCACTTCAGGGGCCATCCAGGCCACAGTGCCAGCAAAGGACATCTTGGTGCTCTTGTCACTGAGCTCTTTGGAGGTGCCAAAGTCAGAGATTTTCACCACATCATCATATGTGATCAGCATGCTAAAGGAGAAGAAAGGAAATGGAGTTCATGGCTCCTTCTGAGAGACTAAGTGCTCTCTGCCATCAGTTAGGGAGGATAATATATGAATAAACCCCTTTGTGAAGAAGTATTTTTTTTCCTCCTCCATGGAATAATAATAATTTCATTAAATGTATATGGTACCTGTGAGCCATATCTTCCTAGAAGATATCAGACAACTTTGCCACAAAAGTTCTTTATTTGGGTGGTGGCATTTTAAACAAATATAGCGTATCATCTATTTCTTTAACCTTATTGAATGGCTCATAAAATATATATTTTTCCTCAGTCATTTACAACTTCCTTGTAGCACATACAATTCTGATGTGTCTTATTCCTAAACCCAAGATTTATTCAAATTCCTCCTACTGCCCCTAGACACCTGGAAATCACAAAACAAGAATGATTATAAAGGAGCAGCCCCTGCTCTTATTTCCTCAGTAAAAGTAGTGGGGCTTCTAAACTCTGACTGAGAAAACAATGCCCTCCTTCACCCGAACAGACAGCAGTGCAGCTGTTCCCCCACCCCCCCATCCTGTTTTTTGACTGAAAGTGAGAGAGGGCAATGCTCTTCTAGGCAATCACATTTAATTATGGAAGTTCGCATCTATTCTTTGCCATACTTTTGTCAACTTCACTATTTTGTCACTCTTCCCTGAAGTCTAATTTATGTACGTGGTAAACTCCTTGGAGACAAACATAGTTTTGTCTGCTTATTTATTAAACTCTTTAAAACCCCACCTCCACTCTCAACATACCAGAAGGGCACATCCATTACAGAAAGAGTTAATGCCCTGAATTGTACACAGGCATGAAAAAGAATTGTTGATTAAACCAGTGACAGGGAGGTAGAGCAGACTACCAAGTCTTCTCCTTACATTTTGAGAGAGATTTTGAACTTTTAAAAATGGCAGGTTTTGTTTCAGTAAGAAAATACCAACTTGCCCTTAGTAACCCTGAAGTCCTTGCCACCATATTAGTTTCCTGGAACTATTTATCTCCCCTTCTTACTTGGGTGATTTGAGGTCTCGGTGGATGATCTTATGGAGGTGCAGGTAGTTCATGCCACCAGCGATGCCCATGGACCAGTCTACCAACAGCGAGGGAGTGACCTTGCGTCCAGCACGTAACACCTCATAGAGTTGGCCCTGGGCACAGAATTCCATGATGATGCAGTAACAGGGAGCCTGGGTGCACACACCCCTACAAGGAGTAAGAAAGGATAGAATGAGGATGGGCTAAAAAGGACTAGAAAGACACTTCATAATGACAGAAATAACACCAAATACTACAAGCTTAGTTGTTGTGGAATGATGATTTCTAGAGAGACAAAGAGCCATGATTTACTTCTGCCTTATGTCCCAAGAAGAAAGCCTAATGTTTAATATGTAAGAAGGGCTGATGTTGTCCAGAAACAAGCTAGAATGCATATCCCTAATGCTATGAGGTACTTGTGGGAAATTAGGATGTTGCACATCTTCCTCTGGTTGTAAAGGAAAATACCGTAATTTCTGTTCCCACACAGTACTCCCATTTTTTCACCCAAATTAGTCAGCATACTGTGGTCCAGAATCTTTTTGTTTTGCAGCTGCAGTAGTGAGTGTGTGTGTGGGGGGGTGTCCTTCTGCAAACTTCATTATGGATTGAACCATTGAAAATATAAACATTCATTCATCTATTGTAGAAGGCATAGGGAATGATATTGAAGGACAAGACAAAGAGTCCCCTACTAAGATCATGGTCAGATAAGAGGGGCTTGAATCTGTCCCAAGAAACTTAAGAAAATGTCTTAGACAAGCCCCTTCCTTAGTTCACATGAAGATAAAAATTTAGCCTTGCAATAGTCTAATATTATAGTTGTTACAATATAAATAATCCTGATCTGAAATCAATTGGTTTCTTTGTCTATCTTATAGGGTTGACATCTATATATGAATAGACTATTGGAATATGAAATATCATTACTAGATAGATACTCTTATCTATTCCATACTTAGTGACCACAAAGATACTTGGGACTACAATTCTTAGAAAGAGTATCAGTTTGATATAGTGGTTGAGGAATGAGTGTAGAAATTGAGATAATGTGAGTTCTAGTTCTGCCTTAGGCACAAAGCCAGGTGGGTGACCCTGGGCCAGCCACTTTCTCAGCCCCAGGAAGCAGGCGATGGCATTTCTGAAATCCAAAAGAACTGCAGGGACTTGCTTAGGAAGTCACCAAGAATCAATAATCACTCAAAGGCACACAGACAATCTTAGAAACACCTAGCAGTTAGGAAATATAAGAATTATAGCCCAATAAATCTGAAAATAATTTGGCTGGTTCTAACAAGATTGGAATTACAGGGATTGTAATTCCAACAGTTGAAATAGCATTACTTTATAAATATTTCTTTCCTGTTTCTTTCCAGCGAGAATCAGTTAAGGTCACACTGGATTCCAAGAAATGTGGCAGAGCCAAGATGAAACCTAATTGTGATGCAATGAGCATTACAATTCAATTTACATTTGTTCATTATACTTAATATGATTACTTTTTCAGTATTCAATAACCTTCTCCTGCCATGTGAAAAACTACAAACTAAGGAGAGGCTGAGTACAGCTTCCAAGATTTTGTCTCACAAATTGTCCTGATTTAAAGAAAAACCAGGGCCAATACTTTTCTTTCCAGAAAAAACAGTATAACAGCAATGGTGAACCTATGACATATGTCAAAGATAACATGCCATGACATTTTGGATGTCAGTGTTCACCAACACCTGACAAGTATTCTCAAAAACATGCCCCATCCTTGTGCAATTTTTGAAGTCTGCAAAGGCTGCACAAATTGAAGTGTGGTGTCACGTTGCCTCCAGGCCCTCTGCAATTTATGCAAGAGGGCCATGTTCTCGCATGGTCTCCTGACACTCTGAATAGGACATGTTTTTGTACAATTTTTGGAGGCTGCAGAGGCCGTAGAAGAGCATTCCCCGAAGCTATGTCAAGAACAAAGATCTTGTGCAACTGGAGTAGCCTCTAGTAGGCTGCAGAGGCCTATCATCGGAAAGAGAACATAGTCTAAAGGTAGGGAGTGCACAGCAGGTCCTGGAGAGTGCTGGACTGTGGGGGCAAGTACACCATTCCCCAACATTTGTGTATTTTGGGAAATGGTGCAAGGCAGCCTTTTTGAGTGGCAGTGATGGTACTAGGGCAAAATCGAGGCCTGGTTCTCTACTTCAGGCCTAGCCTCAGCGCTGTTGCCAAGTGCCACTGTTCAGGGTGGCCTGTAACGGGAGACAGAGAACTGGTGGTTCAGCTGGCCATTAGGGCAGAGAATTGGTTGTTAAATTATTTGAATCCCACCACTAGCCATAACTGCACTAAAAATAAGTGGGACATACACAATTTTTCCCCATATAGTCTATGGCTAGAAACACAGCTGATTGCTGTATATGTTGCATGATTGCTGTGTGCTGTATGTATTTACAGGTGAGGGAGAGGGAATAAGTTATGGTGCTTGGCAAAGACATTTGCCCTGTCCAACTATCGTCAGGAAGATTTTATTCTTAAGAAAGGCAGAGCCATCTCCCTCTTGCTAACGCTGCCCCACTCACTTGAAGGTGATGATGTTGGGGTGCTTGAGCTTCCTCAAATGTTTGATATCCGTCTCCTTGAGGTCTCGCACCTTCTTGACTGCAACTTCCTCCCCATGGAAGCGTCCTAGGAAGACAGCACCTTGGGCCCCACTGCCTACCCATTGCAAGTCCATGATCTCTTCAAAGGGTACTTCCCATGGGTCTGCATGGAGAGGAAAAGAAAGTGGTAGCCGTGGGTTGTTCAGAGGAATGCAGGCTTTTCACCCACAGAGGAAAAATCCTGCATAATGTGACTCAGGAATAGCCGAAGTAGTGCATATTATTGCAAGAACAAACGTAAACACTGCAAAGACATGGCATTCAATGAGCTGAGAATGTATTTAAAAAATAATGCCAATCAGCCCTTGCTAGTATAAAGAGGACTTGTAACAACAACAACACTGCTTGGATTTGCATATATGCTATGCAGGTACATTACAAAATCCCAGGAATTAGGTTTTTGGGAGGAATTTGATGTGCATGAAAGGCCAGAGTCCTCTAAAGAACTGGCAGCTGTGATTTCACACTGTCATGTATATAATAACAGTAATATAATTTTATACACCATCCAACTCCGAGTGCCTCTAGCCCTCTGGTAACGCAACGTCTTGTTTGGAAAAAGGGAAGAAAGAATTTCCAATGATGATAGGATGGAATAATCAGTCTAGCATCTCGCTGCTCACCCCTTTTGACCACAGTTTTTCTTATAGCATCACAGTCACATTTCATAGGGATGGTTCCATTTATCTTGGGTGCTATAAAAAGGGACTGGAAGAAAATAAACCGAGATCACCATCTCTAGTTTTTGACAGAATTGCACTTCCCAAAGCAGATCTTTTAAAATAATTTGAGGGCTCTCCTGGACTCTCGTCTCCTGCTCAATGAACAGATAGCAGCCATGGCATAGGAAGGCTTTTGCAGAAATCTATCTTTTGTGCCAGTAACATCTGTTCCTAGTTTGTAAGTCTATGATCATAGTCACTCGTGCTATAGTGACCTTCTAGTCAGATTATTGCAATACATTCTCCATAGGGCAATCTTTGAACACCTGTTATTGTTGTTCAGTGATGTCAAACTCGTCACGCTCTGGCCACGTTGACGACCAGTTTAGCGAAGGGAGAAAAAGTCATGATACATCCTGTGACACCACTGTGACGATGTGAGTTTGACGCCCCTATTGTTGTTCCTCACTTTGCCAATATAATGTCTCTGCTCTGTTACTAGTACGATTCTGGGTTCAATTCAAGGCGTTGACTGCCACATATAAAACATCACAAGGCTTAAGATCTGATTGCCTTTAGAACCTTTTATCTTGATGCTTCTGCCAGGCTAGTAAGAACTGTTAGAGGTGATGTGCTCCAGATCTGAACTATACAAATGTGACTTTATGGGACACAGTGGGACCTAGGAGCTGTGTCTTCTTTGTAATTGCACCTACCATTTGAAACAGCAACTCCGCCCCCTCAAGATTTGAATGGCCCAACTATTGGGCTTTCATAAAGCTGTGAAACTCTTTGAACAGGTTCTGGAGCAAAGTGTAATGGTTTGTTTCCTGTAGTCTACTCTGATGGTATAATCCTATGGAATTGGTTATCCCCCTGATATAAGGTTATGTACTATTATTGTATGGTTTGTTATTTCTGTTGCTTTAAATCCTGACAGGTGAGCTGCTTAGAATACCTACAGTGACTGAGGTGGCATGCAAAATTAATACTGTAAATGATCATATTCTTTTGGGCTCAAAAGATAACATGATGGAGTTTTTTTAGGTATCAGCAGCTTTTAACTTTAGAGTCATGATCCATTCATCTGCTCTTCTCCTTAGAAGCTGCAGCATCAGGCGTTCTCTGATTTTGAGAAACTTCAGTACTAAGCAAATAATAATCTAATTTAATCAGCTCAATTGTACACAAAATGTTTAACCATCAACATATCTGATTGGAAAAATAGAGGCAAAATGGCCATGCCACTCTGGTCTGGAAATAAAAACTGGGGACCCAGTGACTAGAAAAATTGAAAAAAAAAATCTCTGTAGGATTTTTTTTTTTTTGTAAGACTAAAGTATTATATATTTTTGATCTTCACAATTTGCACATGGTCTGTTTTCTAATGATCTTCTCTTTGAGTCTCTAACAGTTCATTAGTTACCTGGAATGTTTGGTATTGAAAAAGTTGATTTTACCAATGTTTTTAGGATTCGCAGTTCAAAGGCAATACTCTAGATTGCTCATAAAAACAAGCTGGCAACTAACATAGCAACTAGCACAGCTCTATTAAGATAGGTATACTTATGCCCATTCAAATTCTAATTATGACATTTTGGATCAAATTCATTTCCACTCAATATATAAAGACAGCTTCTTATATAGCATGTGGCCTAATCCCCTAATAATGATATGAATATTAGCGCTTCATTCCTCATAAGTTTGGTTAGCCTGTAAACTAAATTTATAACTAATTCCAGACACAGATAGAATCAGAAAATCAAGGGTCTGTATTCTTGTGGGCAGCAATAGATGAAAAGAATCATGCCACAAATCACTGACTCTGGGAGAAAGCCTTGATCCAAACGGAATCCTAAGTTCCCCATTGCCCCCAAGACTGATTGAATTGCCAATTGCATTTGGGAACATATCTTGAAAACAGGGGATGTGGAAAATTCCTTACACTGAATCAAACACCTAAACCCATATTGAGCATATCAGACTTGCTATATCCTCCAGATGTTTTGAACCAAACTCACGAAAGCCGTTGCTTGTTTACTAATGTATACTGGTCTGATGAGAACTGAAATCTGAAGGCTATGCGGGGCTTCAAATTCCCTACTCCCAGTATGCATGTCTGGAAAGAGTTATGCATGATTTAAGAGAAGGATCTTTCCTAGCTCTGCCTGGAGATTCTGTGAATGGAATTGAGGCCTTTCTATATGGAAATCATGGAGCACCACATTCAGCAATAGGCTTCACTTCAAGATGACAATCAGAAGTCATTATTGTAGGATTATTTCAATGGACAACTGCCCGCACATGCTCCTGGTGGCCACCATGTTCCTCACCTTCCTGCTGCTGTTTGTGTTCAGTGGAGTATGCTTTGCCAATCATGGTCCAGACAGGTTTGAGGCAGCCAAAAAGCCCTTCCAGAAAACCACTCCCTGTCTGGCAGTGGATCCGTACTTGGTCAGCATGGTAGCGGGTAGGCCGCACTTCAGGATTCCCAACTCCAGCTCCTGCGCCAGCTCCCCCTCCTCCCCCACTACCAGCTTCATGCTCGTGGAGCTGCAGCACGCTGTTGGCAAACTGTTCATGGATCTCCTCGCTGGGGGTGGGACTGTGCCCACCGCCTCCACCTCCACTCCCATCTATGGGCAAGACATCTCGCAACACACACTGTGTGGGCGTCAAGTCTTTCTCAGGGGTGCAGTCTGAGGCATCTGGATCCAACTTCCGGAGGGAATTCTCTGTCAAGATGGTGTTGAAACTGCCAAAGGAGGGGGAAGGCGTGCGGGTCTCGTGTAGGCAAGCCATGATGATGCGTATCTTGGGGTAATGTGCAGCTAGTCCCTAAGAGGCAGAAAAAGAGAGAAAATGAAAGGGTCATGGATTAGACAACTAGCAAGAATCAAGACTTGTGGGATCTACAAGCCAAGTTCTCACATTAATAAATAACTCATGGAAAAGCAAAAAGAATTTGGAACATGGAACTATAGGTAACTCTCTACTTAAAACCATTTGTTTAGTGAATGTTCGAAGTTACAACAGAACTGGAAAAAGCCACATTATGACCAGCCTTCACACTTAACAACTTTTGCAGCATTCCCACACGATCTAAAACTAGGGAAACCAAGAGAATCTGGAAAAAGAAGTATCTGTACATCTGGAACACTATGTGTGGTTAGAGTGGCTGAATGATGAAAAAGCAGTGAACAAGAAAATTTTTCTTTCATATTGTTTACCTGTTGTGAATTACCCACTCTTAAAAGCTGCTTTTCAGCTTTGAATAAAATCACATGTGTAATTTGGAATTTAATATGGAATTTGGCCCTTGGGATGTTTTGATGGAAGACTCTACGCTAGTTGGGCTCCATATCTAAGGCTGAAACCATGTTTCCTCTATATCTTGTTTCCAAGCTATTAGAGGACTAATCTAGTAATGTGCATCTGTAAGTCAGAAAGATGATGAGGATGTTTGGTACATTCCTCTCCAGAATTTACACCAAAAATCTAAAATGGAAATTTAGTTATCAGGCTCTCTTTTTTTTTTTAGATTGCCCTGAGAATGTTAATGGAGAAGTATAGAGGTGGTCAGAAGGAGCTGCACTGCGTCTTTGTGGATTTAGAGAAAGCATACAATAGAGTGCCGAGAGAGGAGCTATGGTACTATATGAGGATGCCAGGAGTGGCAGGGAAGTATGTCAGAGTAGTTCAGGATATGTATGAGAGGAGTAAGACAGTAGTGAGATGTGCTGTAGGTCAGACAGAGGAGTTCAAGTGGAGGTGGGGCTACATCAAGGATCAGCTCTGAATCCCTTCTTGTTTGCTATGGTGATGGACAGGTTGACAGATGAGGTCAGATGGGAATCCCCATGGACAATGATGTTTGCGGATGATGTTGTGATCTGTAGTGAGAGCAGAGAGCAAATGGAGGAACACCTGGAAAGGTGGAGGTATGTTCTGGAAAGAAGAGAAATGAAAGTCAGTCATAGTAAGACAGAATACATGTGTGTGAATGAAAGGGAGGAAAGTGGAATAGTGAAGTTACAGGGGGCTGAGGTTAAGATGGTGCAGGAGTTTAAGTATTTGGGGTCAACAGTCCAGTGCTGCAGGGAGTGTGGAAAAGAGGTGAAGAGGTGAGTGCAGGCAGGTTGGAATGGGTGGGGAAAGGTGTCAGGAGTGTTGTGTGATTGTTTTAAGCTGCTCCCTTTCCTGAAGGACCATGAAGAGATAATCATGAAATCTTAATGTTTGAGACTTCCATATTTAGAAAGTAGTATATAAACTTGCATATTTAAAAAACAACTTTTTTAAAAAAAGCACAAAGTCACACATTTAGATTTTCTTGTACTGCTATTTCCTGTAACGGAAATCTTCGTGATTTGTGAGAAACTTTGCAGGAATACAGCATCTAGTATTGCACAAAAGCCAAATTTTGATGCTTGGAAGAAATTCTTAAGCAGAAGTAAAGAAGAAAATATAGATAACATCTTACATACATTAAAGAAGAAAGTTATTATTGTAATATTCGTTAAAAGAAGCACTCAACTCTGGGTACCGAAATATGCTTCAGTGTCTAAAATAACTTTTTACTTAAAAGTAAATCTGACAAAGAATTTAACTTTAGGAATGATTTCTAGATTACAATTTTATATGTACCACAGCCAAAATTTTGCTTTCCTTTTACAAAAAGTCTTCATATTTCAGCTTTATGAGATTTTCTAATCTTTTATGATTTCTATTGTGATGGTTACTGTTTCTGGCATTTATATTCTTAGAGCTCAATACTTATTTTTAATTTTTAAAGTGATATAATATGCTCATGAAACAATTTCTGAGATGCTTGTAAAGTTGATATATATGTAACCTACTTTCAATTCCTCTTCTCTACCTTTTGGCCATTTATTCAACTTTTAAAATGCTCAATAAAATATATTTAAAAGAATTGCCAAGTCTGTGGCATACAATTACATACCAATACATTCTGTATATATGTTGCCTATTGAAAATCTAAGGACAACTTTAGCAAAAAGGAAGGTGGAGAACAGGACTACAAATCCCACACCTCTCTTTTTACCAGTTTCAAGCAGCTCATGTTACCTCTGGCTATAAATATGTAGCCTTGGGACTTAACTATAAAAGGCAAAATGGTCTTTTCTGAACCACACACTTTTTTGTCACACATTTCAGATGCAACCTAGGAAGAGGATGCCCAGGTGGATGGTTGTACCATCACTTGACATACACCAGAATCAGAATGGAGCTGGAAGGGACCTTGGAGGTCTTCTAATCCAGCCCACTGCTCAAGCAGAAAATAGGCATGAAGCCATTAGAAAGCAATGCTTTGACATGTGAATGATGAAAGCAGGTTTGCATTTGCAGCCATGCATTTTCTCTCCTGTACTGGAGTGCCCAGGTGTCTTTTCTCGTTTTTACTACTTTAATTCATTAACTGTTTCTGTCTCCCATGTTTTGTTTTCTATTGAAAGTCATGCTCCATACTCAAGTAAACAATCCTTTAAGGATGGTGAGCATACTTGGAATTTTGAGGACATGGGCGGAAGACTCTCATAAATTAATGCTGTAGGAAAAGGAGATACTACTGTGAATATAACCAGTCAGAAAATATCCACTGAACAAACTGCAAAGGGGCGAGGATGTTCACCACACCCTAATTCTATTGTCTTATTTTATCCTTTTTTTTTCTGGAGAGGTATTGTCAAGCCTAAACCCAAAAGTGACGCAGTGAGATCCAATCTATTAAGTACAATAGACCACAATCAAATGGATATCACCAGATGGTCAGAGAAAAAGAGGAAGGCCAAAGAAAACCTGGCACCAAACATTTCAGGAAAATCCAAAAAACATCAACTTTAACTGGAAGGATGTGGAGACCATAGCTGCAGACTGAAAATTGTGGAGTAAATCTGTAGCTTAATGTGCTTAGCATAGGATGTGATGATGATGATGAATAGACAGCTTGCTCTCCTAATGCTGTAAACCTTCTAACCTAAGAGCAGAGGTGAAATTCAGCAGGTTCTAGAAGGTTCGCTAGAACCTGTAGTAAATTTTCTAAGTAGTTCGGAGAACCGGTTGTTAGAAGAAATCTCCATTTGTTTTTTTCCACTTTACAGGGTTAATCCTGTCAGGAAGGCAGGAAAAAAACATTCTGGTGTTTTTTCTAGCCTAATCTTTATTGCCCTGCTTACAGAAACTGCACACCCAGTCACATGACCCCCAAACATGCCCACCACGCCACGCCCACAGAACTGGTAGTAAAAAAAATTGAATTCCATCACTGCCTAAGAGATATATACCCTGGGAGATTCTAGGGTATGGCTATTGTGACCTTTTACTTTCTCTCCCATCCATTTCAGGACTGCACAGTCTCCTGTTTTGGACCTCTCACAGGAATGTGCTGCATCTTCCTTGAGAAGCTGCAGTGTTATTGCCAATGCTTCTCCAGCTGCACATTCCACTGCAGGTGTGCATACTCAATGAAGAGTTAAAGTACAGGCAAAGTGAAAGATAAATATACACATAGCCATCACATTATTCCTTTTTGGGTAAGCAATGTTATGCAGAGAGCAAAAGAGGAGCAAGAAATAGCAAACTAAATAAATTAAAGGCAAGAGATTTTTTTAAAAATATTCCAAGATCATACATTATATCTTTTCATACTTTTCTATCCTTGCAAACTCTCCTTGCTTCCACTACAGATCTCCTCTTACATTATATTGCTGTATATTGTTTTAATTCCTCTGTCTTTTTCAGGATCTCATCAGCTCCATTCAACCAGAATTTTTCTCTGTCCTTTCGCCACATTCATTCTTCCTTCATATACTTGTTCTGCAATTCAGCCCTATCTATCTCGCTGTATTATCTAACTAGTTGTTATGTTATCTCAATTCAATTCAATTTCAAATTTATTGGTCACATACACAGTCATACATGGTACGGTATGCAGTGAAATGCTTACGCAATCGTGGGTAAGTTAGGTAGGAAGGGAGAGTGGGGGGTTAGAAAAATAGTTAAGGGTAGTTGGGAAGGTGGGAGTTGGAT
>JAEANM010000292.1:0-39420 GCA_017656035.1 Myanophis thanlyinensis | reverse complement strand
CGCAGGCGGCGCTAGGGATACGCTGCCAAGGAGGCATCAGTGAGGGTGGAACTCCCCAGTCTGCGCCAGAACTAGTTCGGTGGGCCGGATTAAAAAGCCCAACGGGCCGGATGTGGCCCACAGGCCGTAGTTTGCCCATGTCTGGTCAAGACCATCAACATTTTATTTACAAACTTTATGTCATCCACTCTGTATGACGTTGCTTAGTCAATATCTTAACATTGAACTATAACAAAATACAAACTATAATCACTTTAAAGTGGTATCCCTTTGCCAGTCCATGTGGGATTATTCTGTTAATTGGAGTGTCGCAATCTTAGCAGAAGCAATAGGAAAAAAAATTTCATTCCATGTTAAATGATATCACACTCATTCAAAAATCCTAGAGAATTATCCTGGCAACGTTACAAACTTTTTGCTAAAATAAAAGGAGGAAATAATAAAAGCAACTTTGCTTCAGCCAAAAGGAAGATATAGATTATGCTTTTCAGAAGTAAATTACAGATATTTCAGAGAGACATAAAATAATAATGATGGAGAACTTTAATTACCCTAACATCTGTAAGAGCAAACTCTGCCAAGCATAGTCCTTTTAGGAAATTCCTGGCTACCAACTATTTATAACAATGAGAGAAATCAATTGAATCCAAGCTGAATGAATGGGATGAGTACAATGCTTGTTTTCTTCATCTGAAGGGAAACTAAGTCTTGTTGAATGTAGTAGCAATAGTAATAGCGCTTAGACTTATATATTGCTTCACAGTACTTTACAATAAGTAAGAGGTTTATAGAATTGGCATATTGATTCCCAACAATCTGGCTTTTCATTTTATTGACCTCAGAGATGGAAGGCTGAGTCAACTTTGAGCTAGGGTCAGAATCAAACTGCTAGAAGTCAGCAGAAGTAGCCTGTAGTACTGCATTCTAACCAATGTGTCACCATGGCACTTATATTCTTTAACGGAATAATAGAGTTGGAAGAGATTTGGAGGTCTTCTAGTCCAACCCCCTCTCCCCGCACAAGCAGGAGACCCTTTACCATTCTAGGCAAAGGGCTGTCCAGTCTCTTCTTAAAAAAAACTTAAAAAACATTGATGGAGAACCTACAGCTTCTGAAAGAAATCGGTTCCACTAGTTAATTGTTCTAATCATCGTGAATTTTCTCCTTAGTTCTGTTGGTTCTATCCTTGATTAGTTTCCATCCATTCGTTTCCATTCCATTCCATCTGGTGTTTTAGTGAATAGGTTAACCCCCTCTTCTTTGTGGCAGCCCCTCAAATATTGGAACATTGCTATCATGTCACCCCTACTCCTTCTTTTCACTAGATTAGTCATACCCAATTCTTGTAACCATTTTTCATATGTTTTAGCCTCCAGTCCCTAATTATTTTTGTTGCTCTTCTCTCTACTTTTCCCAGAATCTCAACAACTTTTTTATATGGTGGTGACCAAAATTGAATGCAATATTCCAAGTGGCTTGGTCTTACCATGACATTATAAAGTTGTACTAACACTTCATATGATCTTGATTCTATTCCTCTGTTAATGCAGCCTAGGATTGCATTGGCTTTTTTGGTGGCTGCAGAACACTGCTGGCTCATATTTAAGTGATTGCCCACTAAGTCTTCCAAGATCCCTTTTGCAACATTTAATGAATGCTTTGGAGTTCAAGAAAGTGTATTTTGTTGATCTCAGAACAATTAATAAGAACTTCATTAATAAGATTCTGTGGCTAAAGAAGCTAATTTAGAAAGGATCAAGGTGGAGAAAGAGGTACTAAAAGCATAATTGCAAAGATTCAATAAGAAAAACTACAGAATATAGCAGAAAAACCAATAAATCTGCCCCAAAATCTTATTGAAATTGGAATAAAAAAAACACATTTAAATCAAGAAAAGAGTTTTTAAAATTGAATCCAGTTCCGTTAAGTCAGTCATGTTTCACAACCAAGGAGCCTGACATACTACAGAGTTTACCCAAACAGATGTATTGATCGAAAAGACATTGCAATAGAAACAGGCAGTACAATTCATAGGCTTTGTGTTGAAATCGCTGATAATTAAAATAACTGAGGGAATTGGGCTTATTTGGATGGACCATGCTCAAATTTAATCAGTCTCCAGCTTTCTTAGAATCTCTGGAGCTGAGGAAGGCCCTTCCTGCATATTTCCATCATCACATCAGTGATACCATAAGCCCTTCAGTTCAGCAAGGTGCTTATTCTCACAAATGAAGGCAAATACAGGTACTTATTTTAAATAACGGGATTTCATATCAAGCCTTTGCCCACAGTAATCTCAGGATAAAGTTAATGCAAATCTTTTCAGCTGTTTACTGCAGCATGATCAAGTATCTGCCCCTGAAAATTACCATAGTTACTATAGCACTGTCTATTTAGTATTCCCAAATGTCTCTCGCCTAGCCTCCCCTATAAATCATTGAAACATAAGAAATTATCAAATTCTTGATAGTTCCTGATTTACGAGGGTGTTAAGATTTCCATCTTTTTCGATTTACCACTACCAGCTGCCATAAGCCTGGCATAGTGCTAATTCTTTTTAATAAAAGCATTAGACCTGTTTGAGCCATCACAAATAGCAATCACATTCATCTACATGACCTTCATTTTTTTTCTCATCCAAATTCCAGGTTAGTCAGCTGCATCTTCCATTAGCTCTCATTTGCACTTTGCTGCCTGCAATCCGTAAGGGGTAGGGATTCAATTTTAAATTGTTCTATCAGTTCTGGCCCACAGAAAGCCTCTCTTTAAGCAAGGATTAGGTTGTTAAAATGAGGCACGTGGGGGTGGGGGTGGGGGTGGAAAGAAATGGATTAAACATGAAAAAGATTTCAGTCAGGTAGTACAAGTGGTAAAATAAACACTAGTGATTCCACATATTCACCGAATGAGCTAGCAATTTTTAAATGGCTTTTATTGTTAACCTAGATTATACCTTTTTGACCCTTGGGAACAGGGAATAATGAAATAAAGTGAGGTTTCCAGAAATAAGAGAACTTGCACTAAAATCTTACTGTGAAGGTTTTTTCAACTACAAATATGAAATAATATTAAACTTCACTTTGCATTATTGTGACTTTGTACAAATTGTTTTTCTCTTCATTGTAAGCTGCTTGCAGCTACAGTTTATATATCACAGCCTTCTTATAGGCGTGAAACTCTTATTTGCTTACTTTTGATGTGGTTTCCACTTCATCAAATAGTATATAAGGATTATATTTATAACATAAAAAGTGTTATAAAATACTTACAAAATACTATGTATGCTCTTCTTCTGTGTATACTATGTACACTATGGCATATAAATATTTGTTGATGTATATTTTATCATCTTTGTGGTAACTGCCAGGTCTTCTTTTTGACCTTGATTACTTCTATACATTCTCACTTTTTTAGTGTCTTCCACCTAACATTTGATTATGTCAAGCGTTTCTGTTTAAGGTAGTTTCTTTTTATCCCTTAAAAAAACCTTTAAAGTTTTTCTTTTCGGCAACCCAGTATTGTGCACCTCCTATTTAATCCCTCTTTCAGTTCTGTCTCTTTGCAAATCTTTCAAATATCAGCTCCAGCTCCAAAGAGAGATCGTTACTGCTCTATATACAACAAATTGAAAAAGTTGCTGATAAATATATGTTCAAGAAAAGGAATGAACTCTCAGTTTATCTTGAAATACAATGAAAATTCTCAAGAATAATTTCATGGGACAAGCTGTCCCTTGCAAAAGGGAAGTTCTTGTTATGCAGAGTTAATTAGTATTGTTAATTGTTATGTATCTTCTCTTTGGTTTACAGAATAACAAATGAAACAGGAATATTTTAAACATAGTATTGCTTTGCTATATTCAGGATATGGAGGGCTTCCATTCACATTTGAAGACATAAAAGATGCACTTTTGACCTGAACAGCATGAAACACAACTTGTGTGTAGGCTGGCAAGGGTTCATTGAAAGCTGCAGAATTTTTTTAAAAAAGATTGTCAGTTGCTACTTCAAGAATTGACGCCTGCAAATAGTTTTACCAGGATAGTGGGCAAGTTATGAAAGAGGCAAAATTCTCCTTTAGAACAGGCACTACTAAACTTTGATTAATTGGCTGGCAAGGCTGGAGATAATTAATCTGTTGCTACCATTAAGAATTATGCTAACTCTGACCTTTCATTTTTCTTTAGGGGAACCAGAACTATGAAATTTGGTATCTACTACTCAGCTGCCTCTTTAGCTAAAGCAGTAATAACAGCCCAGTCTCTTTAAAGGATATGAATATTTCATTAGAGAACTGAATTCTGAATATAGTAGTTTTTGTAAGTAAATATATACAATACACTTAGATCTACAATCTTAAGGGAAAATATCCATAAAATTGCAGTTGGTTATATCATTTGGAGGTTATATCATTTGGTTATATCATTTGGAGGGAGCACAATGGCTCAGTGATTAAAGACACTGAGCTTGTCAGCTGGACAACCTGGGTTCAAGACCCGAGCACCATGCAATGGGGTGAGTTCTCATTCCTGCCCCAACGTCTACCCACCTGACAGTTTAAAAGCATGCAAATGTGAGTAGATTAACAAGTGCCACTTTGATGGGAAAGTAATAGCATTCTGTGAGCCTTTGGCATACATAGCCATTCTGACCACATAACCACAGAAAACGTCTTCACACAACGCTGGCTCCCTCAACCAAGAAATGGAGGTGAGCACCATGCCATAGAGTCAGACATGACTGGACAGGGAAGCCTCCATTACTTTGATATCATTTGGACCCAGAGCAAACCAGGATCTCCATCCCTGCCCCCTTGCACACTATATGGCTATTCTTGAACTGCTAGAAACTGAAAGTATCTTCATTGGAAATTAAGATAATATCTGGTAATGATTTTTATTATAATTATTATAACCAGTGTGACTGGCTGCCCATTGCAATAATGGACGACAAAGGAAAAACACTGATCTCGGTTTTACGTCTGTTATCTACTCTGGCAATGGCATTAAAACCCTTGAACACTCCAGGTCAATAATTTAATTCATCTACCGGTAATTGAATCTTTTAAATGGGTTCAGAAGATGTGCATGGCATCTTACAGAGAGTATTTGACTTACACGCATTCATTTAGTAATGGCTCAAAGCTACGGCATTGAAACAAATGACTTATGACCAGTCCACACACTTATGGCTGTCACAGCACCCCCATGGCCCCATGATTAAAATTTGGGCACTTGGTAACCAGCACCATGTAATCACTATTTGTGATCTTCCCAACTAGGTTCTGACAGCAACTGCATAATTTACTTAACAAATGCAACAACTCACTTAATCATGGGGTCACAAATGCATGGATTTCAGATATTGGGAAAACAAATCTTGCCTTATTGTGCCCAGATGTCGAAGAGAGAGATTAGCCATTAGCAAATGATACTATGTGCTTCAGAACGTTCCATTGATTTTTTTTCCACTTATTATCTTCTTTTATGCTTAGAAATAAAGAAATTTGGAATAATATGTTGTCTATGTAAACATATGAAAAACTTCTCAGATGCATTAGCTTACCAACAGCAGCCTCAAAGTTAAGAATCTCCCACCACACGTGAACAGTTGGAACTGGGAATAGGATTTATGGAGTTTGATGGCGGTTATCTGTAAATATTTAATGAATCATAGGGCAAGCAAAAGTCGAAAAAGGAAGGAAACGTGGCAATGGAATGTTTTGGGATTCAATTTGGGAAGAGAAAGAACTGGAAGGGGAAGGGGAAGAGACAGGAAGGAAGGAAGGAAATTATCATGTATTCTTCATGACATTATATGGCTTAACTGTTCTGGAGGGAGGGAGGTTATATCTATTTTATAGTATTACATGCCTTAACGGTACTTAGTGAACTTAAGTAAGGTTCTTGCTACATCTCAGATGTAGCAATCTGCTATATTTATACCTGTGAAATATAAATTTAATTTACTAATATGCAGTAACATAGCATTGTGCAATATCTAAAGCAAAATAATATTTCTTACAATATCTATGAATAGTTCTATGAATAATGTATACAAGTATTAAAATGCAATCACAGGATGCTCTTATGCTTTTTACATTTTCTTCTAACTTTGATCTCTGAAGGAAACTAATATTAACAGCAGCTTTTGAAACACTTTACTTTGTGTATCCAAAGCAAACATCAAAGGCTTGAAATGAATATTTGTTTGCCTAACAATATCATAACATTCCTAAATTTATTACAAGCACAGTAAGGATACAATTCAGGTGATACTACTTAAAATATATAATTTAATAATACATAATTTAAATAAAGACAAAAAACCAGGACACCTGTTAAAATTCAAGATTAAACATTTTAACATGTTTTAAACCCTTTCAGTGCTGTGTATTGGTATAGTAAAGACTTAGAAGCTGTTGAGTCCTTTTTGTTTTGTAGTCCTCAACTTGCTTAATAACCAGTCGATGTTACAACAGCCTTTTAAAAATCTTCTTACAATCCGTCCTTGGAAGTTATGAGTGCTGCACACACACACCCCAGTCATGTGATCATATTTTGGGTGCTTCACACCCAGCTCACATTTACCATATTTGCAATGTTTCTTTGCAGTTTTTGAGGGGTAAAAATGTCCATTTGGAAGTGCTGGATTTGCAACAACCATATGATTGTTGCTGTTGGGAAAAAAAGGAGAAAGGAGTATTCGGTATGTTTGTCGCCTTGAGTTAAAAACAGTTTTGTTAAGGCATTAGAAATGGTGAGTTCCTTAGGCATGAAAGCCAGTTGGGTGGGCCAGTCACTCAGTTCAACCCATTTCACAGGGTTGTTGTGAAGGAAACAGAAAGAAAGTTAGGATAATTTGTGCCTCAAATAAGAACTCTGGGTTAATTTGTTCATTATTCATTGCTTTGGTTTCCTGGCTGTCCACAGGAATTCAATATTCTTATTTTTTCAGTCCCGCATCATATGACATATTTTTCATGAATTGTTTTTCTTGGGTGATAACATTTATACCATCCATTTCCATTTTATTATTCAGCTTATCACTGTCATTCTCCACTTCAGTTTCAGACATCATAGGTTGACAGTCCTTTTTTTACAAGAATTGCTTTTATTTTATTTGCTTTCCATTTCTTGAAGTTGGAACTAGTTATGAAAATTCAGAAGCTGTTGCTAAGACCTACTGAATCATGATTGTGCTTAAACTAATAAGAACAAAAAGCCCATTGGGGGACTAGAGGCTAATACGAAGAACGGTTGCAGAAACTGCTAGTCTAGTGAAGAGAAGGACCAGGGGAGACATGATAGCAGTCTTCCAATATTTGAGGGGCTGCCACAGAGAGGAAGGGGGCCAGGCTATTTTCCAAAGCATCTGAAGGCCAGACAAGGAATAATGGATGGAAACTGAACAAGGAGAGATTCAACCTGGAAATAAGGATAAATTTTCTGACAGTGAGAGAAATCAACCAACTTGCCTTCAGAGGTTGTGGGAGCTTCATCACTGGAAGCTTTCAAGAAGAGATGACTGCCATCTGTCAGAAATGGTGTAGGATCTGCTTGGGTGGGGGGTTGGACTTGATGACATATAAGGTCCCTTCCAACTCTGTTAATCTGAAAGGTGTGAGATACAGTAGTGTTAGGGATCATATGCAAAACTGGGATTACTGTGGAAGGCTGAATCTTCCATTGCTGTGGAAGGCTGAAACAACGGGGTCACCGCAGTCCCCGCCACTGCTGTCACCTACCCCCCCACTGTCATTGCCCACGTCTGCCCTATCCAACATGCCCCCACTGCCATCATTCTCTTTTATTCCTATCGTTTACCAAAGACCACTCTTGTTTCACAAGCCCTAATAGTGGGTCCCATTAAAACAGTTTAAAAAAAAACACCTTGTGTGCCAGGTAAACTTGCATTCTCCATTGTGGCGGAGCAGAGACTCCAATGATTGGGTAATTCCCTCTGTTCTGGTCACATGACTGATCAATATAAAAGGCATGCCTCACTGTCTGACTGTCTAGTGTTTTTGAGTCAGTTTCTGATCAATCATTAGAGTCTCTACATTACTAAAATCCTTTCATCTACAAACAGGTCAGATTGTTTCCTATTGTCAGGGAGGCCATTGCATAGTGCCTTTCTCCCCGTGAGGGGAGGGCGCTTTGCGTCAGCCATGTGGGCTGACAGCTTGGGGTTTTCGAGTCCCCCAAACAACAGCAAATTACTTCTACAGGCTGAGCCTCTGTGCTGTTATTTCACCGCTGTGCAGTTTATTACCTTCTCCCACATCACTTCTGTGAGCGCAAATTGGTGGCATCGGCTCTGTGGTGAGGTTTTGTCCTCAGCCTCTAATTTCCCCTAAGTGCCTGAAGGCTCTCATTACTTGAGAGCCAGGCTTCAGAGTGACTAACAAGTCAGCGCTATTGCTGAAACCACAAAAATTCCTTTCTAGCTTCAAAGTGTTCCCGCTTTGAATTTTGCCTTTGTTTCAGTGTCAGAACAAGAAGCGCTACCTCGCAAACAATAGGAGTGATTGTCTGCCATTATAATCAACTCTCCACTATTTGACAGACCGCCTGGTCACCATTGCCAGCTTTGCGGCCATTTTAAAAGGGGAATATTCATTCTCTGGCAGAAAGGGGGAATTTCTCTCCACCCAGAATTACTTGACCGTTGCTGGGCAGAGTTCCAAGCAGATTGTTCGTTGGAGACTGGTCTGTCATTTCTTACTGTCTGCTCAATATCAGGCAGAGCTCAATCAGTGAAGCATTTGTTTGATTAGAGCTCCATCCTCTGGCCGAAGTTGAATTTACAGCCAATTCATTTTATTCCATGTCTTTGGCTCCATAGCCATAAAACCCTCGTGGTCCTTTTTTTCTTATTCCTTTTTTATTCCCCTTTGCCTTTCTTAATCACTCATAATGCATATGGCTAACAATTCTCAATCTTTAGAATTATCTCAGGGGGAGAAGGCTATCAGCCCTTCTACATCCAGCCATGTACCCAAGGCCAGACGGGTTACTCAAGTCTGCCTCCAGAACAATATCTAGAAAAATTAAGGCAAAAGCTTTGCATAAGATCTCCTCCAGATCCGAGGAGAGGGCTGTCTCTAGATACCAAAAGACGATTGAAAAAGAATTTTAAAAAGCTGAAAAGAAAAACTCAGCCTCTGAGAGGGCGCTTGCCAGCACCTCTCTCATTCAGTCATCTCTGGACCTTACACAGACACCTCTCTCTCCTGATCATCGGGGAACCTCTCCTTCCCCTACTGCACCTGTGCCTCCATCTGCAACATTTATACCTACTGCTGCAGGCCTACGAGGCAGAGATGAATTGCTGAAGATGGTTTCCCACCTCAAATCTTCTTTAATGTCAGCAATTACTCAAGGGTTTGCGGTCCTTCAGCAGCCCCGACCCCGCAGCTCTGACACTCAACCTTCCTTACCTTGTGATTACATTGCATAAGATGAACAGGAGGAGGAGCTATGGCAGATTCAGTCCCAGATTTCCTCCCATCACAGCTGGGACTATGAGGCCGAGGATGGAGAACTCAGGGAAGGCGATCTATCTGAGGATGAAAATCCTATTCCAGAGCCTTCTTCCCTCACTGGCCTTTTTCCACCATGCCTCTTCTGATCTTTGCTGTACAAGGCAAAAACAACTGCTGACTTGGAGGACATTCTTGCCCCTGCGAAAGGCACAACAGCACCACCCCCACATGCTTGGAATCCTCTTCTTTCCACCCACTCACACAGAGTGATGAGGTGCCCACACCTCAAGTGATATTGGATAACATCCAGAGACAGTGGCTCAAGCCCGGAGCTCAAGTGTCACCTACCACCAATGACTGGAAATTCTACCTTCCTGGATGGGAATTAGCCGATTTGCTTCAACTCCTGTTGGTAGAGGATTCCATAGCCTTGCTAGTATCTCCCACAGTAGTATCTGAAGATCCTGCGGAAACACTAAACCGAGGACAGGAAGTCAGAGACTATTATGCGGTATTCACATCAGGCATCAGCATGGGAGGTTAAGATGGCTTTGGCGGCCATGTATTTTAACAGAACTACTTTAATGTGCCAACTGCAAGAACTCTTACCTGCCGGTGACATACAGTTGCAACAAGACGTCAGCAAAATCATAGTGGCTACTCAGTTTTCAGCTGATGCTACACTGGACTCTGTCCACTTTGCTGCCAGAGACATGGATCCTCCATTGCTTCCAGGAGGCTCCTCTGGCTTCGCCACTGGCAAGCAGATACACGAGTCAAATGGTGTCTTGCTTCAGCACCGCTTCAGGGAGAGAGGCTTTTTGAGACTACCATTGATCCCCTTTTAACTGAGAACAAAGATAAGTGAAAGATCTTGCCTTCCCAGAATAAGAGGCCCTTCCGCAGGTATTCACCCTTCTCACAAAAGCCCTCCCTCAGTCTCCACCTCCTACATCCTCGTTCCAATTGAGGAATTTCATACGTCGACCTGAACACCCCCAAGACTACAGGGACAGGGACAGCCCCTCCCCCCCCCCCGCAATCTAGGCATCTCTTTTGAGGGGCTGGAGGTCGCCTCTTCAAACGCCCCAAGTAACTGCCGCAGACAATTCCGTCGGTGGCCGCCTTCGCTGATTTGCTGACCGATAGGCAGAGACTGTTTCAGACAGGTGGGTCCTCAATACAATTAAACATGGATTGGCTCTAGAATTCCTCTCCGTCCCCCAAGGTCCTTTGTGAATTGCCCTGTAAGTCAGGATCCTGCCATGCAGATACTCATGCAGGAGACCATACAGCACTTGTTAGAGATCAGGGCTATAGAACTGGTTCCCATCCACGAAAGGGGCTCCGGGTTTTATTCCAGATTATTTTTCATCCTGAAGGCTTCCAGGGGATGGAGAGCAATTCTTGATCTAAAACAGCTCAGTGGGCTTATTCAAAATAGACATTTTAAGATGCACTCTTAAATTTTGGACTCCATCAGGAAGGGAAACTTCCTGCCTTCGATAGATCTGTCTGAAGCTTACCTTCATATCCCTATTCTTCCAACCCATAGGCAATATCTCTGATTTGCTTACCGTGACAGACATTTTCAATACTCTGCTTTACTATTTGGCCTCTCCTCTGCGCCCAGGGTCTTTACCAAAATCCTAACAGCATTACTGGCTCATCTCCGATATATTCCCATTCAGATCCAGAGTTATTTAGATGACATCCTCATACAGTCTGTCTCTCACAGGCTCTAGACAATGCTCTACAACATCATGAGTTCCTAGTCAACGTGTCAAAGAACCCTTTATCACCAACCATATGTTTACAACATTTAGGCACAATCATTGACACATCCCCGTGTCAAGTTTTCTCTCAGAGGAGTGGCTGAATAGTATTTGGGACCTTTTTCTTCAGGTCCAGCAGCAACCATCTGTTTCCTTGCTCAATTGTCACAACTTTTAGGAAAATTCATTTCTTGTATAGCCATTGTTCCTTGGGCCAAAACACATTCTCGCCCTCTTCAATGGTTTATGCTTCCAGCTCAGAGGGAGGGCCGCAGCAACTCTCTGTCCAAGGTGCGAATTCCGATGAAGGTCATAAAGTCCCATAACTGGTGGAGATCGGAAGCTGTACGCAAGAGCTGTTTCCTTCGCACTCGGGCCATGGTTATCATCACCACAGAGGCCAGCCTGTTTGGTTGGGGGGCTCGCTCAGGCTCCCACATGGCTCAGGGCCAGTGGTCTGTGGTCGAGCGACGGCATCCCATCAATTGGCTGGAATTAAGAGCAATTCGGCTCATTCTCATCAACTTTGTCAACGTTGTTCGAGGGCAACATGTTCTCGTCTTAACTGACAATGTGGCCGCAAATGCTCATATAAACCGACAGGGAGGCACCCGATCACATTCCCTCATGGCCAAGAACTGGGACCTATGCCTTGGACCTACGCCCAACACATTTCTGGGACCCAAAACATTCGAGCTGATTGGTTGAGCCAATCCTGAATAGATCATACAGAATGACAACTCAACCCCTCAGTGTTCTGGATGTTTGTTGCCCAATTCAGTCCACTAGTCACAGATCTATTTGCCTTTCCAGCCAACACACAACTTCCGAGATTTTACACCTGCTACTTCGATCCACTAGTGGAGGGGATGAACTCTCTATGCATTCCTTGACCTCCAGGGCTGTTATACACATTACCTCCTCTTCCCCTCATTCCCGCTCTCATCAGGAAGCTTCTGGAGGAGGAGGCAGAGATTGTCCTCATAGCCCCATATTAGCCCAGGAGAACAGGGTTTGCGGACCTGGTTTCTTTCTCCGTAGCTTGCCATTGGCATCTCCCTTGACAGCATCTGTCTCTCAGGCAGGGGGATCTGGTCCATCCCGACCCGGGATAGTTCCAGTTAACTTTCTGGAGATTGAGCGGGAAACCTTAAGAAAGGTAAATATATCCAAAGAAGTCATCAAGACCATCCAGGCATCCAGGAGGCCATCCACTAACTGTATTTATGACGCTACGTGGATGGCCTTTTCGACCTGGTGCCTCAAGGCTTAAGTGGACCCTTCTACAGCATCAGTTCCTCAAATTTTTGAATTTTTGCAAGAGGGACAGGACTTGTCTTTCACCCAACACCCTTCACAGACAAGTGGCCGCTCTTTCTACGGTCCTTCACAAAGGAAGGAGAACTTCTCTTTCTCATCATCATATGATCAAGAGTTTTCTGAAGGATGCTATTAACCTCCGGCCTCCAGTTGTTCACAGGTTCCTCTCATGGGATTTAGTTAAGGTCCTAAAAGCCCTCACCAAAGTCCCCTTCAAACCTCTGCATGCATCCACCTTGGGTTTCCTCTCCCTGAAGTTTGCCTTGTTGCGATTACTTCGGCCTGGCGAATCTCTGAGTTGGCTGCCTTATTGATAAGGGAGGATTTATGCATCTTCCACCCTAACCATGTCACCTTAGGCTGGACCCAGCATTCCTGCCCAAGGTCAACTCTTGGTTTCATTGGTTGCAGGAGTTGTCGCTTCCGGACTTCTGTCCAACACCGGGTCATCTCAGGGAGAAGGAATGGCATACTTTGGATGTTCGTAGAGCTCTTTGGATATACATCAAAAGGACCTCTGCCTTTAGACACATGGAGGCCCTGTTTGTGAATTTTTGCCCCGCTTCTTTGGGTTCGAAAACCCCTTCCTCTTCTATAGGGAAATGGATCAGGGCCTGTATTGCTAAGGCTTATGAAGCCTAGGGTTTACCAGTTCCTGGCCGTATCATCGCCCACTCAACCAGAAGTGCCACCACTACAGTGGCTTGGGCTACACAGTCTTCTATCGAAGAAATATGCAGGGCAGCGACCTGGTCTTCCCCTTATCCATTTATATGTCATTATAAATTGGACGCTTTTTCATCTGCTGACACGGCCTTTGGGTCTAGAGTCCTACAGCAAGTCAACCTCGCAGAGGATTCTTGATTTTGATATAATTATCCTGCCCACCCTGGGACAGCTAGCTTTGGTAGGTCCCAATCATTGGAGTCTCTGCTCCTCCACAATGGAGAGGGACGTTGGTCTTACTTGATATGTTCCTTCTCATTGTGGGGAGCAGAGACTTCAAAACCCTCCCATTTATAGTTATGTCTCTAGTGAGGAGGAGTTAGAATTTTCTTTACAGGTGGTGCTGCTGTCGATAAAGCTCCTTCGCCGAAAATCGTGGACAGTCAGTCAGACAGTGAGGCATGCCTTTTATATTGATCGACTCAGTCAAGTGACCAGAACAGAGGGAATTACCCAATCATTGGAGTCTCTGCTCCCCACAATGAGAAGGAACGTATCAGGTAAGTCCAACGTCCCTTTTCCCCATATTCCAGATATTATAAGAACTGTGCAGACAGAAATTTAATAAGTGCAGTTTCCTATGAGTTTTGGAGTATGAGTTAAATTACAAGCATCTTTTACTCTCATTAAAACTCAAAGTTTGTTTTGTTTTTATTGTGGAATATTACCATAACATGTAATAAGATTTGTTGAACATAACTGAGAGTTGCAGGAGCAAATTGGAAATAAGGGCATGACCCTTCTTTGTTTACAACAGGGAATTCCCATTGGGTCTTTGATTTAATATACTGCTGTTTCTCCAGGCTCATACACAAAATTTTGTGAAACAGCTAAGCATGGAAGGAAGTGTAGCCTTTACAATCTTTTTTTCTTCTTGCCATACCTTTGGGCAGCCAAGGACTTAATATACTTTAAATCCATTTTATATTTAAATCCATTTTAGCAGAAAAAGATTTGTTTGTCCAATGCTGATAGATTGTATCTCATATTTGAATATGTTCATGTACAACTATGTTTTTAATGGTAAAATATAGGAGTTTCAGAAAAAAGATATATGTAAAAATACGGTGGCCTTTGTATTAAAATTATTAACAGTATTTGGCTGATCATTCCATTTAGACTATATTTATTGTTTCAATTAAATTCTTTTATCAGACTTGCCTTTCTTGTCATTGTGTGTCTCTTTCCTTCTATTGTTAGGAGCCTTTTAACAATAAATCATTCTGGATGTAAAACAGAATCTAAGAATACATCTTAAATGAGGAAAACCAATGTGCAAGAAAAGTAACAAATAAAAAGTGGTTTTTTTAAAGAAAAATGTTCCATATTGAAGCTGTTTTCCTGAGCAAATGTTCCCTGCGGCAAAAGAAGTTTGGCTAACCTTTTACAGCATGTTATCCTTCAATCACAAGTCAGGCACAATTTTGACATGTAAGCTGATTTGGCTGCAGAGAATGGATATAATTTGGTACAGCTGTTTTTTTCTTATTTTTATTATTGCTGCTCATATATTACAGAAGAAATGATAGGGTATAATTTCAATAAATAAATTAGAATAAACAATTTCCCTTACAATATTCATCTATAAATTATAGCAGTTGCTATTTTTCCAAAGAGGAAAGCATATATGGGTGCTGGCTGGTTGATAAGGCTGTGACTAGTGCTGAGAGACATCTGGCTTATGATTGCAATTTAATTTCAGTAATTGTACACTATTTGTTCTATATTCTTTGAACATTTATAATTACTTAGGAAGAAAATAAATATTTTCAGCTGTACAAGTGTTTCATATGACCTGTTTTCCTCGGCCTGAATGGTAAATATAAACTGTTATCTTGCATACTGACAGCATGTAATTAAAACACTATTAGAGTTAGGATACTGTTCTGATTTTTCGAACAGTAAAATTCTATATTTGAAACAAAATGATTGGGTTTCATGCAGAAAGTTAATCCAGAAGGGATAGAAAAATCAAAACAATTATACTGGTGTAATTGGGGAGAAAAATCCTCTGGTATTTGAAGGAACAAATAACTAGAATATTTATTCAATATGCTTGATAATTCTGTTCTGTTTCTTGAATTAAAAGCCATCTGCATGAACCCATTGGCACAATTACATATTAATATAGTCTGAAACTCAATTCTGATCTAATTTTTGTATCTAGTTTTGAATACTAAATATACAGCTTTGCTGTATTTTGAACAGTATATTTGAAAACTGAATTCATCTCATTTGGCTTATATTTGGGGTTTTATTCTAGAGTAATATAATTGGCATGTGAACCTCTGCACATGTGGTTACAGTGCAGAAATTCTGCAAAATGCATTGCTGGCATTTGGGAAAAGGTAAAGCTTCAGTTGACATTTTTGCTGTAAAGTAGCTATTTAAGTAAATTTGCATTAATAATGCTGCTACCCAAAATGTTCATGTTATCAGCAACTCTGTCAAGCTTGTTTAATTCTGTCTTAATTTAATAAAGAGAAGCTCAATATGTATTTTTCAGAATAGTGGTTGCTTATTGTTCACTTGGTTGAGATCACTTGATGGAGCTGAAAAAAAAAATAGGGCCAGCTCCAATTAGGTGCTAATAATTGTTTTATTGTATATGGAAAATTAGTTGTAAAAATGGCTTGAACTAAAATACAGCCTTCTTTCGGCACTGCTTCTTTTCACATCGCAATATTGGCTGGAAATTGTATTTATTGAAATCCAATACATCTGCAGAACTCCAGCTGGGAACATGCTATGGCTAACAGGGAACCCTGATAATTATTGGTGTGTATTTTCTACTTCTCTCAAAGTAGGGTGACCAACCGTCCTCTTTTGCCCGGACATGTCCTCTTTTTACGTCCAGTCCGGAGCGTCCAGGCGAGTTTTATAAATTTTATAAATTTACCCGGATGCCCCAGACTGGACGTAAAAGTGGCGATGTCATGTCCGGGCAAATGGAGAAAAGCGAGAGGCTCCAGCAAGAGGTCCTGGAACAAGCTTCTTGCTTCTCAGCCGAGTCTGGATTTGCGGTCGATTTCCGGTGAAGGGAAGCCGCCGCCTGCCCCCCCGCTGCCGCCGACGCCCCCCCGATGCCCTGCCCCCCCGACGCCACTGATGATGCCCCCCGACACTGACACCCCGTCCCCCCAACGATGATGACGCCCCTCCCCCTGATGACGCCCCGCCCCCCCATGACAACGCCCCCCCGCGTCCTCTTTTTTGGCTATCAAATATGGTCAGCCTATTTCAAAGTATTTTTTTTAATAGAGCCAATATGGTGTAGTGGCTACTGGCCTGGAAACCAGGAGATGGTGAGTTCTAGCCTTCTCTTAGACATGAAAGTCAGCTGGATAACTTTGGACCCAGTCACTCTCTGTCAGGTCAATCCACTCACAGGATTGTTGTTGTGGGGAAAATAGGAGGAGGAAGGAGTAATAGGTATGTTTGCCACTCTGAGTTACTTATAATGATCGGGCTTAATGCAGAAAGTCAACCCAAAAGGGATAGAGAAATCACACTTGTAATAAAGGCAGGACAGAAAAATTAATTAATTAATAATATTAGCTGCTTTTAAAGGATCAAAGGGAAAGAATCACTGTTGAATAAAATGTGAAGCACTACAAGTATTTCTTGACTTAAGACCACAATTGAGACTGAAACTTTCATTGCTAAGCAACATGGTTATTAAGTGAGTCATGCCCAATTTTACAACGTTTTGCTGAAGTCATTAAATGAACCACATCATTCTTAAGCAAATCTAACTTTACCCATTGCCTTTGCTTGTCAAACACCATCTGGAAAAACTAGGAACTCCCCCCCACACACACACACACTGCAACCATCATAAATACATGCCAGTTGTCAAGTACCCAAATTTTGATTATGTCACAGTGAGGACACTCTGATAGTCGTAAGTATGAGGGCCAACTGTAAGTCACTTTTTCAGTGCCATTCTAACTTTGAACTCTCACTAAACAAATGGTCGTAAATTGAGGGGTATCTGTATTTAAATGTTTTTGATAAACTGAACATTTACATTCAGCGATTTGGTAACAAACTCTCTGTGATTCCAACAACACTGAGAAATATTGTTGTGTAGTACATGTGTAAAATATTCCATTGTACAATATTGAAATAAAATAATTTGTAAACGTTATGCTGTGTCTGTAAAGTAAAATACCGGTAAGTAGCTGAAAGTCAAGTGAAAAATAGTTCTGAGGAAAAGAAGCCACTTTCGTGAATGAAAGTGCCATGCATATAGCAAGTGGGCTATATGCATAGCACTAGGCATCATTAATGCAGTTTTCAAATATACATGGTAAAACTAATGCAAGCTCTACTCACTGGAAGCTCTGATTTTGACTGCTATAGGAGCAAAATCTATCTGGCTGTAAAACAGGTCCCCAATTTCTGGGTCGTGGCCCAGTACGGGGCACAAGCAGTGGACAAGCGGATGAGCACATGAAGCTCCATTTGCGCAAGTGTGAAAACCCCCCTCCCTCCTCCCCATTGTCACTGATTTGCAGAACTGGAAAGGTTGGGGGCCATTGCTCTAAAGGGTGCAGAAAAGCGTTTTCAGTCTGTACCATTAGTGCTGAAAAATAAGGTCAGGAAAAAGAGAACAAGATGCTGGATGTCAGCATACTTGGTGGACTCCTCCCATCCCCATTCTTTTGTCCAAAGAATGGACAAAATCAGTGTGAATTACTTGGATTTCTGGAGCAGAGTGTCTTAACGATCTCTCTTTTCCCCTTCTCTGATTCAGCATTTAGTCTTGCTGGGCAAAGTAGCAACCTTTGACTTTTGCCTCACTGTATGAATTAAAATGCTGAAAACCCACAAAGAAAGGTATGATTGGGAAATGGTTTAAAATTTTGGGGCAGACAGCTGTGTAAAGTAGAAAATTGGACAGAGAAACTTCAAAGTTAGCAGTTATTTAAAGTTAACTTTTTAAGAAAACATCCTTGACATTGGACAACCACTTGTCTGAAATGGTATAGGATTTCCTGTTTGAACAAGGGGTTGGACTAGAAGACCTCCAAGGTCCCTTCCAACTCTGTTATTCTGTTAAGATTTGTGCTTACAGGAAAGAAAACAAAAAAACTTTATTTAGGAAATAAGGAAATAGCATGCTGCTAAGAGAATTATTTAAATCAGCTTCTTGCTTGAGAAAGATAAAAATGAGGTTCTGCTTTTAGGATTTGATAATTAGATTTCTTGTGATTATAGAAATAGTGTGCATTATTACTAGATACATATATTGTATACTGTTCAGGGGTTATGTTTAATTTTAAAATAAGTGATCATTTTTAATTTATTTATCTATTGAACTTATTTGCCACCAATCTCATAACAAAATGACCCTGGGAGGCCTACAGCATTGAAACATTAAAATCCTAACAAATAAACATATTTAAAAGAGGAAAAAATACAAATCCCAATCAAGATATAGTTAATAGATGGGGAGGGGGGAACAGGATGCATGGGGTGTGGGGGTGAAAGGTGGGATTTCCCCTTAATTCAACAACCATCTCCAGTGTGAATGTTTCCCCATCAAGGGCTCCCAAGCTATCTGGCAGAACCAGGTCTTCAGGTTCCTGAATAAGGTCACAAGGGAGCCAATCTCACCTGGGGTGGGGGGGTAAGATGTTCCATTTTGTTATATACTTTTAGGATTTTTTAGAATGTTTAGTTTATGTATGGCTTATGTGATCTTTCTATTTTAATTTAGCATAATTTTATTACAATTTTGTATCTGTACTGAAGAAAGTTGGGAGTCAGTTCTTTTTGTGTTCTTTTCTTTTTTCTTGACACTTTTTAACTTCCTCCCCTTTGATCCTCTTTCTGTTTAATCTTTTATGTTTTTGTTAGTTCCTATTTTATCTTTCTTTCAAACTTAATAGTGTTGATAAAAAGAAGAAAAGAAAATTATTTAAGTTTCTCTACAGCAAAGAACCTATGTTGTGGTTTACATTAAAGAAAGATACCAAATCAAGTATTTAAACTACAGAGATTAAAGACTTTTAACAGAGAAGAGATGACAGCTTGAGAATGTATAACAAGTAGGAGGCATAGTATATAGAAATGTGTAATGTAAGTCTTTTAGATAAAGGGAGTTTAAAGTGTATCTAATTGCTAACTATCTACAGTAGATGTACTGCTGCCAGTGGTCAATATGTTTGCACTGTAGGTAAAGGAACCTGGTACAATATGGAAAATTGAATTTCAACCCCAAATACATTTAATTGCTTTTGTCTCGATAGGGAACTGCAATCATGCAAGTATTATTTCTTCATTCACAGTTTGATATAATGCATGATACCATTTACGCACTTGTAAAAATCTTTCCTTTGCTTGGATCCTAAATATAGAATCAATACTGCTATGGCCTCTTTATAGTTGGTGTTCAAAGCATGGTAATTACTTACTAAATAAAGTATCTTTGGATGTTGTTGCCTCCACAACCCCACAGAGGCATACGTTGTAATTCAAAAATACCCAACTGTAATTGAAATAATTATTCGTATTAAAATCCTATAATTATAGTTCCTTATGCAGTCTTATTAATATATCTTGATAGAAACTCAACCAAATTGGATTTCAACCAACTAAGGAAAAAGTCTGCATTAATCTTTCTAATCTTTACATTTTTGAATTCAAAAACATAAGAACAAGTTGTTCTCACCTAATGGCTGTCCTGTTTAGCAACTATTCAAAGTTATAATGACACTGAAAAAACTAACTTGGGCAATCGGTACTCAGAGTTACAATTGTTGCAGGATTTTTGGTGTCACGTGATCAAGATTAGGACACTTTTCATCTCACCAGCCGTTACAAATGTTGCAGTCTCCTGCAGTAACGTGTTTGCCTTTTAGATGCTTCATGACTGGCTTCAATAAACAGAGTCAATGGAGAAGCTGGCAGTAAAATTACAAGTTGTGGTCACATGATGTTTCACTTAAGAACTGTAGGTGATGTGTTTAATGACCACAGTGGAAATGAGGCAATCCTTCACGGTCACTTGATACCTTGTTTAACTACCACATTGTTCAGTGACAAAGCTGCCAATCCTTACTGTGGTCATTAGGTGAGAAGTAAAAGTATTTTTCTTAGAGAAAATACTGCAGCAAATTTAAAACAAGTACATTGATTTAAAAGCCAGATATAAAATGATGATCAATATGGAAAGGGGGGAGATATCTTCGTGAAAAAAGCCCTACAACCATGCCAAAGTCAAGTCATTCATTGTTTATTTTTAAAATATTTCATACTACTAACCTGAAGTGATCACCAATTTTCTCAAATAAGTTAAAAATAATAACTAACTCAAGCCATTGAAGAGTGTTTGTTGATCAAGAAAACCAAAGACATTCTTGCATTTGAACTGACTTAAAATTTTAGCCAGTATATGTACACAGGTAGTCCTTGACACTAACTGTGCAACCACAACTGAGCCCAAAATTTTTGTTGCTAAGCAAGGCAGTTGTTGAGTAAGTTGTACCTAATTTTACAACCTTTTAAAGCAAATTAAGCAAATCACTGTGGTTTTTAAGTGAATCATGTGGTCATTAAGTGAATTTGGCTTCCCCCGTTGACTTTGTTTCTCAAAAGCAGCTGGGAAGTTACAAATGGTGATCACATGACCCTGGCACTGTGCAGCTGTCATAAATACATGCCAGTTGCCAAGCATCTGAATTTTGATCACATGACCGTGGGGATACTACAATTGTCGTATGTGTGAAAAGTAGTCAAAACCCACTTTTTTCAGTGTTTTTTGTAACTTTGAATGGTCACTAAGTGAATGATTATAAGTCGAGGACTACCTGTATATTGCTAATATTGAGGAGGAATTCTAATGAATGAGGGAATAAAGGACCATGCGGAAGAATCCTCCTGCATCTTTTTAGCAAAAGGAGTGATACCTTGCCATGACACTCTGCTCATATTACTTGTGGATTAGAGAAAATCAAATAGGAATCGGTATCGCTCTAGTCACAGTTAGACTTTCTTTAAAAAGTTGTTGAAGAAAAAAACTGTTCTCCGTCAGAGGTAGAGAGCCAATCCACAGTATGGGTCAATTGTCTTTCCGTAGGTCATGTGACTGAGAATAAAGAAAAGGTATAAAAGGACCAGGCTCCATCTCCTGATCCCAGCTTCTTCTCAGTCACGAGCTAGGTCTGTAGACTGAGAAAATTTCTCTCTCCTCATAAAACTTCAGTTTAAACTGTTCTTCATCGTTATGTAAGTTTTACCAGGGTCGAAAAAGGAAAAGAGAAATGTTTTTCCGATAACTTCACTCCCGCGGAGAATCAGGCTAGCGGCAGACACTGTGGGGGGGGGATCAAACTTAGCAAGTTTTTTTCCTATTGAGGCGATTCCCTCCCACGGAGGGCTAGACAAGCCGGAGAACGGCTCCTAAAGCTGCTACGCAATTCAAACTGTCAAATGATTTGCCGGCAGCCAATTCAGAGGGAATTATAACGAGAGCGTAATGGCGATCGCAGCCACGCCGCCCCCGCCTTTTTCCTCTCGCCCTTCTGATAATTATGCCTTGCGAGGGAGATACCAGAATGTCAATTTCAAGAAGTGGCACGTGAACGGAGTGCTCAGGTCGCGCCGCCGCGCCTGAGGGACGAGCGGGCCGAGTTACAAAGGTCGCCTCCCTGACAGTTAAAAAGAAATGGCAGGAGCACCAAACACGGCAAAATCGATCATAGCCGATTATAAAGCAAGCCGCATATGGAGGTCTCCTCCCCGCACGGCAAGGAAATGGCGGGCGCGCCAAAAGTTGTTTGAATGAAAGCCCTTTTTTGTAGGAGCGGAGAAGCGTTTCTAATCACGATCGACCCTTGGGCACATTCAACGGCTGCAGGCTTCGGGGACTGTCCGATCTCCAACCCCGGCCATCACTCCCGAGGTGGCGGGGATGAGGCGTCCTGTTGGTGAGGTAGCCAGCAGAGGTTACCGCCCAGCGGCTTTGCCGTGGGCCCACACCTGCCTGCTTGTGTTCACCCCTTTCAGTCCAGCTCCATCCCAGGTGGTAAAGATGGAGCGGCGTGCGCTTTTACTCCACCATCGGCGCGCCGCCATTTTAAAACAGGGCCTCCTTGAAGTTAGGAAGGCCTTGGGCCGCCACTTTGGAAACAACGGCCTTAGCTTATCCGGTCCGCCTGCGCTTTATCGAGGCGGTGGACTGGAACACCTGGAAGATGTTCACTGTCCTGAGCCCTAAAGGGCCCGGCTTTGAAACATGTGGCGGTTATTGGCTCGTTAGCGTAATTTTAATGGGATATCAATCTTAACTAAGAGCCGCCTCTTTGGGCTAGGACCCAATCTGGACAATGCGGAGCACACTATGGCCGCTTCCGAGGCATAGCAATTCTGGACTCAACGCTCGTGCCCACAAGTGGGCAGTTAGGCGAAGCATTGTAATTGGTATAGGAATCACGCGCATATTGGGACCAACCCTTCTCAAGAGGGTAGGTCAAGTGGCAGGTCACTCACTTTTTCCCTTTGTCCTAATCAGGATGGATAGTCAGACTGCAAAGGGTCCTACTCGGGCTTTATCACCCCAACCACGGCTGCATCGCAAATGCTCTTCAAAGAGAAAACATCTCTCTACTGCCACGGAGCAAAGAGGCGGCAGTAAGCCCGCGCGTAAGGCGCACCGTGCAGAGGAAAAAGATGCTGCTCGTTGGCAGAAAGCACTAGTCCGCCAATGGGCAAAGGCTTCCAAGCGTCCCCGCCTAGAGTCACACCAAGAATTGACGACTCCCCTGAACACCCCAGCGGACGTTCCTCAACAAAACCAGTCGCCCCTCCCCACTTTGTCCCCGGACCGCAGGGAAGATGACTCCTCCACACCTGGTCCGCTGAATGCTCCAATTCTAACGGATGGGCAATCCCTTCACCAGGAGGTGGGGCTTCAGGGTTCAGAGTCGGAGACTACGGAACCAACATTACCAGAGCCAACATCCATGGCAGACCTACAGGCCAATTTGTTGGGTCAGATGAAACAGATGATTGCGGCGGCGTTTACTCAACGCCGCACAGAGGATTCTGCTGAGGTAACACCGGGCCCTTCATCTTTTTCACAACAACCTTCAACACACCGTTCTGATCCGGATTACGACTCCCAGGCTTCGGATTATGAGTCTGATCGTTCTTCGGTGGCCTCCGGAGAAGAAGAGTTTATCCTATTGGATGACGGTGGTGACTCGACTGAAGCACCAACAGTCACGGGCCTCTTTTGAGCATCCTTATTTAAGGTCATCTTGAACAAGGCAAAAGCGGTCACCCAATTGGCCAGAGCGCCACAGGACAAGGCCGCGGGGGATACGACCTCTCAGTCTCCCTCAGAAAGAGTTGGCCCAGTTACTATTCATAACTCAAACCACTAAGTCCGAAGAAGTCCCGGCTCCATCATTGTTCACGGACTTAGTCCAGCAGCAGTGGACCACCCCAGCGGTAGGACGACCTCCGTTGAACTCAGAGAGGCAGTTCTATAATGTCGCTGATACATTCAGTACCACATTGGAGGCCCCCAAAGTTGATGAGCCTGTAGTGGCCCTGGCGTCACCGAACGCACTTGTTCCGGATTCGGATGATGTACTCAAAGCGGAGGACAAAAAGTCAGAACAAGTCCTCCGTAGAGGCCACCAAGCTGCCGCTTGGGCGGTCAAGGCAGCCACTTCCGAGTCATTTTTTAACAGGGCAACGCTGTTATGGCTGAAGGAATTGCAAGCCAGGGTGGATGCTAGCGATACGCGTATCCACCAGGACATAAACAAGCTCGTAGCAGCGGTAGAGTCATGTGTCCAGCAATCCGTCCCACCGATCTCTCATGAAGGAGGCGATATCTCACCTGTGCCGAATCAACGCCATTGTTCCGGTTCCACCCGAGTTCTGAGGTCTAGGATTTTACTCCATCCTCTTCGTCATACAGAAAGCGTCAGGGGGATGGAGGGCGATCCTAGACCTCAAACAGTTAAACCAGTTCATTGTTTATCAGAGTTAACGAACTTCATGTTACGAAGCATCGTTTCCCTATTACACCACAACGACCAGTTAGCTTCAATAGATCTTACAGAAGCCTATCTACATATTCCAATTCATCCTTCCAATCAAAAGTTTCTACGATTCTGTTATCAAGGACACCACTACCAATATCGAGCACTCCCATTCGGCCTCTGTTCCGCCCCACGAGTATTCACCAAGATTATGGCAGTTTTGTCTGGGTTCACATTTACCTGGATGACATTCTCATCCAAGCCTCCTCCCTTCGCTCGGCGCAGCGGGACCTTCAAACGAAACTCGACGTCCTTCGAGTCCACGGATTCACAGTGAACGTTCGGAAGAGTCACCTGCAACCCTCAACGCGACTCCAGCACCTAGGAGCAATTATCGACACCAGACTGGACAAAGTTTTCCTATCTCCGGACAGGAAACAGTCTCCTGCAATCTGTCTCACGAGTCTTGCACCGACAGAGAGTGTCTCTGGCATTCCTTTCAAAGGTTCTAGGCAAAATGGTGTCGTGCATAGATATAATTCCGTGGGCCAGGTTACATATGAGAGACCTGCAGTGGTTCCTACTGCCGTACCAACGAGCGAAGGTCAGCCACTCCCACCAGACAGTTCGGGTGCCAGGCAAAGTCATACGCTCCCTCAGGTGGTGGACCTCCAACATCCACAAGGGATGTCTCTTCTACGAGCCAGAGCGAACCACTCTGACGACCGATGCCAGTCTTCTGGGTTGGGGGGAAAATCTGCACAATTTCATTGCACAGGGTCGTTGGACCCCAGCAGAGCACGCGAAAAAAATCAACTGGCTAGAGTTGAGAGCGATACATTTGGCCGTACGCAAATTCTCTCAACACATTTTGGGGAGACACATACTGATCCTAACCGACAATGTGGCAGCAAAAGCCCACATAAATCGCCAGGGAGGGACCAAGTCGAGACGGCTGATGGACGAAGCCCGGCAGCTGGGCTCCTGGGCAGAACACCACGTGCTATCCATCCGAGCGCAGCAGATCTCGGGAGCCTCCAACACGCAAGTGGATTGGTTAAGCAGATCCACGGTCGACCACGCAGAATGGGCACTACACCCCAGACTATTCCAGCAACTAGTGGATCGTTTTGGCCCAATGCAGATGGACCTGTTTGCCTCCCCATCGAACACAAAACTCCATCGGTTCCTGTCCAGGTTTCCGACTCCGCAAGCGGAAGGGGTAGATGCACTACGGGCGAGGTGGCCCAGCGGCCTCCTCTATGCTTTCCCCCTGCTACCCTTGATACCCAGGGTGCTCCAGAAGGCAAAGAAGGAGAAGGCACAACTAGTCCTCCTAGCCCCATATTGGCCGCGGAGACCCTGGTTGGCCAAGCTTCTGCATCTATCGGTACAACCTCCCTGGCGGCTTCCGATCACCAGGGACTCGCTGTTCTAGGGAGAGATAACTCATCCGGATCCAGACTGGTTACAATTAGCCGCGTGGCGATTGAACGCGGCTCACTGGTAGCTGAACAGTTACCTGCAAATGTTGTTACAACCATTCTAGCGGCTAGGCGGCCTTCGACCATCCGTATATATGAGGCAACGTGGCAGGCGTTCGTCAGATGGTGCACCGGTCGAGACATCCAGCCACTTGACGCTTCCATTTCTACCATCTTGCAGTTTCTTCAAGATGGGTTCGACAGAGGACTCAGACCAAATACCCTCCGCAGGCAGGTTGAGGCCATTGCCTCTGTCATCCAAGGAACTACAGGATCCCCCATTTCCAACCATCCAATGATACGTCGCTTCCTCAGGGGCGCGACCAATTTACGTCCTCCACCAATTCATCGGTTCCCTACCTGGGAATTATCCACGGTGCTGCAGGCACTCACGAAGTCACCGTTTGAACCATTGCGCACGTCCTCCATAAAAGTCCTTACGTTTAAGGTTTGTTTCCTGGTAGCGGTCACGACGGCTCGTCGAATATCAGAGCTGGCGGCACTTTCAGTGCGGAGTGACCTTTGCATATTTCATGCCGACAAGGTGACACTACGTTTAGATCCAGCATTTATTCCAAAAATAAATTCTTGCTTTCACCGTTCCCAGGAGATTGTGTTGCCTAATTTTTGTCTGGCCCCATCGCATCCGTTAGAGATCCGGTGGCATAAGTTAGACGTTCGCAGAGCACTCCAAATTTATATTTCTAGAACGGCCTCTCTTCGCAAAACAGAGGCGTTATTTGTTAAATTCCATGACAGTTCATTAGGCCAGAAGGCGACCTCTTCCGTAATCGGGAGGTGGCTGCGTTCCTGTATTTCAATGGCCTACGACACTCAGGGTCAAGTAGCCCCGCCGGGAATTACGGCTCATTCAACGAGGAGTGTGGCGGTATCGGCTGCCTGGTCAGCGCAGGCATCGGTGGAGGAGATCTGTAAAGCGGCCACATGGGTATCTCCTTCACCATTCGTCAGACACTACCGCATAGACTCCTACGCCTCGGCCGACGCAGCCTTTGGGCGTAGAATTCTGCAACAAGTACACTCACTGTCTTCGGCTCAGGATCCGACCAGGGCCCGCCCTAGATAGCAATGACTTTGGTATGTCCATACTGTGGATTGGCTCTCTACCTCTGATGGAGAAGGGGTGTTGGACTTACCTGATACGCTCCTTCTCGTCGGGTAGAGAGCCAATCCAACCCAACCCGATCAGGGGTCGGGTCCTAGCCATCATCATCAGTGATGAGGAGAGAAACTGTTACTAACTATTACGTTCCTTCGTAGAAGCTGGGATCAGGAGGTGGAGCCTGGTCCTTTTACACCTTTTCTTTATTCTCAGTCACATGACCTACAGAAAGACAATTGACCCATACTGTGGATTGGCTCTCTACCTGATGAGAAGGAGCTTATCAGGTAAGTCCAACGCCCCTTCTCTCTTAATTGATATTTCTGTATTAGAAACATTCCAATACATATCTTGGGTTAAATAGAACACATGTATCCGTTATGATCAGAAAGCAGAAGCAATCTATTCTAGTTTTATAGCAATCAGCAACGTTGTAAGTTAACATTAGATGACAGTTAAATTTGAAGTCAATAGAAATCAAATTTGATAGCGTGCCTAACAGTTTCAGGCGTGCAATATTCCTGTCAGTGTTCAATTTTTGTTTTTAATTTCATCTTGTCATTCTGTTTGACTTTGAGCCAACAAATGGTCTGGGCACAATCTCTGATTAACTTGCTTATTTTGCTGTTTTTATTTGGTCTTTATTTATTGCGCCATCATGTAAGCAGCCACAGACATTGGTATAAGTCTTGAGTTGCCCACTTCGAGGGAGATACTAAATCATTTTGACTTACTCTGTTGCATTGGATGGTTGCTATAGTTTATTCATTTCCAGTGAATTCATTTTGCTAATTAAAAGTTTGATATGCATAAACAAGTAGCTATGAGGAGATTGTTAAAGTTGCTTTTTAGGACATCAATCTTTACTTAGTAAAAATTTCAAACTTCTTGAAATGGAGAGAAACTTTTGACCCATTCTTAATTAACACTGGACAACTCATACCCTGTTGGGTCATCAGTTCAGATTCCTTTATCTCTGAGGAGCAGAATGACCACAAGTGGGGCAAAACAGCAATGAGAATGACTTCTGAATTCCCAGCTTCCACATAGAGTTTCCTTGTGGAAAGTTGGCAGGGAGCATCAGAAATCTTCCTTCCTTCCTCTAATTCCTGCCAGTTTCCCAATTTAGTTGGTTTCTGAAAAGCTTGCAGAGAGAAAGTCAGTGGGGAAACCAGCAGGAAATTGTAAGTCCAAGGCCAGCAGGCAGACTAGGTTGATGCCAGGTGGGGGAAGGATATACAGGGGTGCAGGTCAGGAATGGTATGTGGGGATGCTGAGAGAAGCTGCATGAGTTGGAAAAGGGGTTTAGGTGTGCATCATAGATGCTGCATAAGTCAAGAAGATTATGTGGGAGAGTGGCATGTGGGAGAAGAGTGATCTAGAGCAGGGATCCCCAACCCCAGGGCCATGGCCTATTTGGAATCGGGTCACATGTGCAGCTCCCAACCTTTGCAGCCCACATGGCCCGGTTCCCCCCACAAACCCCAGCCGAGCCCCCAAACTGCAAACATTGAGGACCACTGGTCTAGAGGGACTCAAGAGGTGCTGTGCAGGTCAAGTAGGGTTTATGGATGGATAGCATGGTTCATGACTATAGAGATTCTCAGTCATCCAGGTTGTCCCAAAAGTGCTTTTCAAAAGGCAGCTGGACTTTCTTTGTGTTTTCCTTTGAAGATGTTTCTCTTCTCATTCAAGAAGCTTCTTCCATTCTAAACTTAAGAAGCTTCTTGAATGAAAAGTGATGAAAATACATTTTTGTCTGACCTAGCTAATTTTCAAGTCTTTTATAGCCTCTAATTCAGAGTGTATCCAATCATGAAGTGTACCTCTGTTGGGGAGTTGCAAACAGAGTCCAAGGAGATAATGAAGATTTTTATTTTTGATGTTTTCATTAAGAATTAACTTTTCATTGTTTAGCTTTCATTGTTTAGTTGTATTCATCTTGGTGTTTGGATTTTTATGGAAGGTATGTTAAGATTACATTAAAGGGGTAGATGAAACATTCTACCACCACTTCATCACTTTGTTTTACCAAAGGGGCATAAGCAGATGCTATCAGATGGGTTATCTTAAGAGGTTTTCTTCCTATCTATTGAAATTAAATGTCGTCCAATGGTAACTTCAAGATTCGATGTCTAGTATGTGGACTAAAATATAAAATAAAGGTTGAATACCAATTTGTTTCTTTTGTGGTAGAATAGAGGCTGGATCAGTTGGTGTCCTACTTTCTGCCTCTGTGCTGCCATCATTATGTACAAAAAGGGGTTAAGGGTGGAATAACCAAAGGCTTCACTCTTGGGGACTATATGTGCTAATTATCCAGAGTATCCTTTCTAGTGGCTCAATTCTGTTCTCTGCCTTTTAATGGATTATTTATATCCTCTGCCCTTTTTATCTGTTTCCTGTTCTTGTCTTCCTTCCTCCTTCCCTAATTTTGCCTTCTTTTTGTCCCATTTTGCATGTTATTATTTCCATATTTGATGAGTTTACGAAATAAGCATCAAGTGATATTATCACATGCTGAACTAAACAGTGTGTGTGCTTGCACTGATCTGGGCATTGTTACTGACTGGTCAAAACTAAACTAGAAACCAACCAAAGTAATCTTCTATTAATCAGAGCACTTTAGAAAAAATGTTCATTATATCCATTGCAGTAAATGAATGGAAATATTTTAACCCCTTTAGTAAAATGAAAGTAAGATGGCTGGAATGGCCAAGTAGCAGAGGGAAAAACAAGAAAAATGAGGAAAGACTATAGCCCAGAAGTCACAGTGCATGTTTCATGTACAGGTGTGTCTGAGTTCAGTTTTCAACATTTTCCAGTGGAATTGAGAGACCCTTCTCATAAAACTTACCAGCCAAAGGCCAGGTGTGGCTTGTATTACATCTGAGTTGTCCTGTAGACTTTTCATTAACCTAGTCTCCTACTGGCCCATAAAGTTCCTCTCTGGAGGTTTCCTGCTGAAGATGTTTCAAAGCAGGTCTTAACAGTTGTTTCTCATGTCTCTAATATGGCTACCCGGACATTTTAAAAAGAGGAAGGATTGAGGGAAGGGCCAGGAATCAAAAGGAATCATAATAGTGCATAAGGCATGTTGTGAAAAAGAAAAGTAAATAGGGAAAAGCAGAGAGTGGAGTACGTTTTATTCGTTAGGGAATATATACACTTCCTTTCTATTTCATTCAACACTCAAGAGAAAAGCAATAAAGAGTGAAGCCTGTTTTGGTGGGGCTATATTTCCCCAAGAAGAAGCGTATTTGCAGTGTGGGAGAGCTCTTTGACATCCTGCTGTCATAGGATTTACTATAGTGGCAGCTCAAGTACCCTTGCACCATTGCCATTAATGATCAAATGCTGCTCTACCTGAGCCAAGGTTAGCCCTTCAAACTAGGCCAAGTCAAGAAACAGACACCCCAGGTATTCCAAAAATGCTATTTTATTGATTCAGGGTACATGAACAGAATTTTGAAAACCTGTCCAAAATCTTCACTTGCCATTTTAAGGATAATAAAGTCAAAGCAGAACTATTCTCTTTCTTGTAATTTGACTTTCCCAGAGTAAAGTACCGGTATCTGTTTTCCATCTACTTTATCAAGAACAGAGTAAGATTACTATAATGGTCACTCATTCATGGTAAGCTTCCCACAAGCAAAATCAATGGGGAAGCCAGCAGGAAGTCAGAAGTTGTGATCACATGAGGTCCTTGCTTAATAATCTGTGCAGCCCTTGCTTAACAGCAGCATTTACTGGAATTACCTAAGTAACATGTCATTTGATAGCGCTGTTTTTGACTATGTCACTTAGCAATGGCAATTCTGGTCCCAATTTCTGTTCTAAGCTGAGAACTACTTGTATAATTTATGGAGTTTCCAAGAATTCAGAAAATATTTCATATATTGTATACCAGGTGCCTGGATTATATCATTTTAATCCACTCTGCATATGTTTTCAAATTCTGGTCCATTTCAATCCTCTGATGCCTAAGATGTCAACATATACTCAATTCATTTCATCATCAAATTGCAATGAGCTTTCCCATGTTCATAGTATCATAAAAGGTTGGAAGGGATCTTTGAGGTCTTCTAGTTCATATTTTTCATATTCTTTGTTCTCACTGTAATTCTATTTTTGCAGCTTTGTCATTTCCTTTCCTGCCCAGAGACATTAGCAGCTAGACATCTAGTTCAATCTAGACACACAAGAAACACCATTAGCACTCCAAAAGAGCCTCAGCTTTTTCTCAGTAGGATGTCGAATGTTATCCAAGTTTTGAGGTGCACCACGACCTGGCATTATATTGTATATGACCCTATTCTATAGTCGTATCAATGCAAGAATGATTTACCATGTAGAATGAAATGAAGCTTTTGCTGATTGTCCTCGATCAGTATTACCCAATACTACCCAATATTAGTACCTGCTTTCTTTAGCTGAGCAGCCAGAATAGTTTTCATGCCTTGGGTAACCCATGCTGGTATAATATGTTCTCGGCATACACTTGAGGCAGCACATCAGGACCTATGTGGAGCAATTCAGTCTTACTGTATGAGAGGGAGAGAGAGAGAGAGATTATTTTTTTAAATTGTTCTCCTGCGCCAGATTATTGTGAAAACACAAATCTCTCAAGGAGGATCAGCTTTAATTCAAAATTATTCCAAGCTAATCTGCCTTAGCTCCCAAGAGAGGTCAGAGCTTAATGTATCTTCAAAGAAATCAAACATTTAAATGCAAATGCAGTGTTGAATATATACATGGATAAAGATCATTGAGACATTTTTTTGTATTCATAGAAGAAAGATGCCTGAATCTGTCTCCTTTAACATAAATGCCACTGAAAGATTTCAGATAGGAAGGTCATGACTTATTCTTTCTCATGACTTTATTCTTTCTTCATAGAGGGAGGTATGGCAAATAAATTATGGCTATCCTATTTACATACTTAAAAACCTTTCTTACATTGCGAAAGCTTGAAATTGTTGTTTTTTAAATACTGAGAAGGCAAGATTTTGTGAAGATGAGTGTGGAAGTTTGTAAAGACCTTTACATTCTAAAAGGAGTTTAATGGGTAATATAATCCAAATGGAGGTGGCAGTGACAAGAGGAAATGACATGGCAAGTCACTTGAGATAAATGATTCCCTGCACGAAGGAGCAGTGTCTGTGTATTAGTTTGTTCATGCGCAACAGATTTAAAGGTGGGAGGATAAAAACAGCGGAGGGGGAACTAGCAAGTTTTCATCCTTCAGCTGTTTATTATCCGAAAATAGATACAAATACCTTCCCGAGAAACAAGGACATGCTATATCTGTAGTGTGTCGTAAACAGCCATGCATTTCTCTTCCATAGCAAATATGAACTATCTCCAGGTGGTGGGCATCAACTCATAACCAGTTTTTGATGGATGATGACATCTGTAGAATAATTTGTAAGATTGCTGTAGACAAAAACAGAGTATCTCATTATCTCATGCAAGCATTTGGTTTTAATTTGAGAAAAAAAATATGATGTCCAATTCAATTGAAAAGTACAAGAAATAAATCTTGTTCAGCATTTCCAATTCAGTCCAATAGCTGGGGGAACTAGGGATAGCAATAGCACTTAGACTTATATACCACTTCACAGTGCTTTATAGCCCTCTCTAAGCGGCTTACAGAGTCAGCATATTGCCCCCAACAATTTTGATCCTCATTTTACACAGACCTTGGAAGGATGGAAGACTGAGTCAACCTTGAGACAGTGATAACCAAACTGCTGACAGTCGTCACGATTAGCCTGCAATACTGCATTCTAACACTGCACCACCACCATGGTGCTCTATGGCCTTTTTCCCAATGTCCTCTGTAGAAGGTTGATGCAGGAACCTTTAAGTCAATGCAGGAACCTTTGCAACCCTTCGGGTGAAGCAATGAACTGGAATTGACTCCAGGGTGGTTCTGCTTTCCTATGCAACACGAACATATTGTTTGGGGGGGGGGGGTTAACTGCACTTTCTAAAGTGCATTTATTCTTTGTATACATGAGTTACCAAAAAAAGAGCTACCATGTGCTATATAACATTAAAAAATACTTAGAGGAGGATGGAAAGAAATATAAAAGAATTTTGCCAGCCAGTACAGATAGGGCATTAGATAGAGCCATTAGAAGACAGCTAGAGTCTGTCACAGAGTTGGGTGTCTTACTATATGCTTTCCCAAGCAAAGAAATGAATACATTTCACAGGAATGCACAGTACTGAGCATATAAGAGAGAAGAGAATTAAATTTAATTAACACAGAAATAATTCCCTATACCAGAGTTTACCAACCTTTCCAATTTTGTGGACCAATGGGGCAGGCAGGATGGTTCCATGAAAGCGCCCAGCAAGCCTGCACATGCACGCAGCTTCATTTGCATGAGCAGCAAGCATATGCACCAGCCACTCATGCAAATGGAGCATACCTGCACATGCTCGCCCACTGCTCACACAAGTGGGAATGTATGTACGTGTGCTCACCCACAACTTCTGCAACCCAGTTCCAAATGGCTCTTTGTGCAATAGTGGGCTGCTGCCCAGGGGTTGAGGACCCCTACTCTATAGCTCTCAGCTATTTTCATCCTCCATACAAACCATTCTGAGCTTGGTTGTTTTCTTGCAGATGTTTCATTACCAAATTGGTAACATAATCAATATTAATAGAGAGTGGGGTTTAATTTCATTTTATATACTAGTAGTTTGTCCTATCAGCATCAGTAGGAGTGATCTTGATGGTTCCTTGATTGGGGTATTTTTTATTGTTAGCTTGTTTGGCAGTTCCTTCATGGGCTATTGTTTGCTTCTTGTTTGTTAATCTCATGTTAATCTCTACTCATCTGAGTGTTGACTGCTGGTGAAGAGGGGTTTGGTCTTTGTGTTTCCTTTTTGGATTTTTGATTGCTTCTTTTGAATGTATATTTGTTTATGTCTATGTGTCTGTTGATGGTCAAGTTGATGGAGAGTGCCATGCTTTCAGGAATTCACTGATGAAGGATAACTCTGATGACTAAGATCCCCACAGCTACAAGTATTTTCTTTTATTGAAACCATTTTTGCTTCCACTGTGTCCATACAACAATGGCCTTTAGTTTTCTAAACTTTCCAGGTCTTTATTTTTGTAGATTTTATCTGCTCCATTCAAGTGATTTTTTTTCATTCCTCACAACATTCACTCTTAAGTCATTCATTTGCTCAAGGTTTAATCCTGCATTATCTTTTTATAACTAAAGCACTTTAATTACTTATTTTGTTCTTTTTACTGACTCGTATATTTAATCCAAATTCATTCATCCCCATCCATTCTTGATCCTGTTTATTTCATACTCATTTAAGTGACCAATTCTCACTGCATTCAACTTATATTTCTTTTGTTGTATCCAGTCCTTACTTTTGTATAATAAAGTAGACAGCTTATTCTCAGTCATTTTGTCTTTTATTATCACATATTTAGTAAATATTCTACCATAGTATGCAATTTTGTCTTATTTGGGGAGGGGTGTCTTATTATTTTCTTTTGCTATTTATATTTATTTAATTTGCAAGCATATCCCAAATATATGCAACAACAACCTTGGTCTTTGATAATATTCAGATCTATATTTCTTGTTGCATTACACTGTCTATATAACATTTGTTGCTAATTGTAAGGAAGTCCAGTCAACAATACAGCAGATTTGCTTACAAAATTACACTGGCATTCACATTCCCAAACAAAACTTCTTAATATAACTGGAAGTATACTATACATTTATTCATGAATAATATTAAACAGAGGGATATCACATATTCTTATCTTAGTCCCTGGTCGATGTTGAACTGTTTGCTAAAAACCTCGTGCACGCTCTACTTCCATCATATACTGATCTTACATATTTAGTAATCAATCCCATATTCATACAAAGCATGTCATAATATAAGTCTATTAATGTTATCTAACTATTCTCTAAATCAAAAAAATGAATAAACTTTCCCACTTTCTAAGATTTGCTGAAAATGAATAATGTGATTTGCACAACTCAAGCCTGTCCTAAAGACTTATCACATTTTCAAAATATAGTTTCCTTTTTATTCATGAAAAGATAGATTTGAGCAATTATCAACACTTCTTTGAGCCTCTGAAGAAGGTTGTGTGGTACTGCCCCCACTCAAGAAGCCTTCACTTGATTTAACAATCTAGAAAACTTTAGACCTGACTCCAACCTTTCATTTTAGGAATGGTTGTAGAGAAAGTGGAGGTCCTAGGAATTTATTAGGACATGGTTATTGAAGATCTTTGGAAAGACCATCCCAGGGAAGTCCAACCATTCTTATCATCTCTAATTTCTTGATTCTTTTTTAATAACCGTCAACCATTATATCTTTATAGACTGTTTTATGGTGGTTCTCCTCTTTTCAGATGATGCATTTTGACACTGGTAGATCTATGCAGAGTTTCCTGATTTGCATTGTGCCTCGGGGATCCGTCCTCTCACTATTTCTTTTCCCTATCTAAATAGGAGACACTATTTGTCAGCACAGAATCTGATATCATCAATAATATCCTGCTATATAAGTCAGCCCCAGGCTGCACAAGCAATGAAAAATTTTATTCACTGCTTAGAAGCTATCAGGATTTGGAAGGGGATGAGCAGACTGACAGAATTGCTTCAGGACAGAGTAACAAGGGCTTGTGGGCCTGTGAATTCCAGGAAAATATCCTTGGTTTGGAATGGGGTTGTACTCTCCCACTCAAGAGATGGGATGGGAGTTCTCCTAGACTCAGACAACCTGCTTGAAGATTAGGTGACACATGTCTATGGAAATTCTTAATCATCCAGGTCATGGTTGTCCCAAAAAAAGCACATTTGGAAGATCAGGTGACAGTTGTGGTTAGAAGAGCTTTTGCTCAATAGTTACATGTGATGCACCAACGCACTCAAATTACGTATTGTTGCATACATTTTCACTCATTTAAAAGGTTGATCTGATTTGGCACAGTGCCTGGCAGATTGCACTGTTCTCCCAGTTTAGCAAAAAAAAAAAAATACCATATGTCACTGCACATCATTTCCTAGATGCATTAATTATTGTTCATTTATAATATCTTATCAACTGCTTAAAAAAAACTAGCTGCTCTTTTGGCCTATGCTATCTGTACACAGATGAGATTTAAGATGTAAGAAAGCATAAGACATACTATTCTAGTATAAATCGTACAGAATCTGCTAACACCTTTTCCAACTAACACATTTTATTAAAAGTCCTACGCTTTCATGAGTTTCATGCAACGCATAAAGTAGCTAGACTGATTACAGTTTATGTAAGCAGTTGATAAAGGGGATTACAGTTCATGAAAGTCTGTGCCTTTTAATAGAATTTGCTCTCTTCCTACAATGTCTATAAATTCATGTATAAATAATTACAGAATCTGATTGGGTTTTTTCCCCCTTAAGATATGTTTTTCCAGTGTACCAACTTGCCATATATGTTGGATTCCAATTCATATCCTCAGGCAACGATCGTGTAGATTTTAGAAAATCAAACACATGGGGAATGTGCCACATTAGAAGAATTGCTTTTTACCATTACTTTTGAAAGCTTGACATCATACTTTATTTCTCCCAGTTTTGCATTTTAACATGAAAACATTATAAGAAATTAAGCGTTTAATATCTCACATTTAAAGGGCATATAAATATGACCACAGTTTTTTATAGTATTCAAAAATTATAAAATGCTTAGATTAAAAATTAATATTCTAATCTATAGCACATTTTGTGGAGTTCTTGTGCTCTTTGAACTAGGTTATTTGCTTGTAGACAATAGTTATCAGCAGCAGCAACAATAGACAATCCTGAATAGGATTCGCACCTCACAAAACATCTGCCAGGACTCTGTATAAATTGGGTATAACATCCTCCCCTCAATGTGATTTTGGGGTCCCACGTCAAACTGTAGATCACATCGTGACCAGCTGTAAGCTGAGGGCACATACTAGTCCAGTATCTGACTTTTTTTAATATAAACAATGTTGCACTTCAGTGGTTAGATGACCTAGACATTAATATTTGAACGTAGATGCTTTTGACATTTATATTTTATTGGGTTCTACTAATCTAGTTAAAATGTTAATTTATACCTATTGCTAATCCATATATGATATGCCATGTACTAAATAAATAAATAACATCACACAGATATTGCCTAGTCTGGTAATAGCAATACTGTATATTCTCTTCTATTAGTCCTAGGTTTTAAGTGTGATCTGTTCAATAGCAATAACAATAGCACTTAGTTTTATATATTGCTTTATACTGCTTTCCAGCCCCCTCTCTAAGCAGTTTACAGAATCAGCATATTGCCCCAACAATCTGGGTCCTCATTTTACCCACCTCAGAAGGATGGAAGGCTGAGTCAACCTTGAGCCTGGTGGGATTTGAACTGGCAGACAGCAGAAGTACTGGTGCACTGCAATCTAACCACTGCGCCACCAAGGTTCAAGAAACCGTGTGGGCCTAATTTACTTTAGACTGAATCCAATTAAGTCGAAGAACCATACTGTTGCTGCCCAATATGTGAACCAAGCCAGTAAAAATGTGTTAAAAACTGTTTCTTCAATATCATACATCTCATTTTCATAACACCATGTACATTATATGCTATAGATATGATTCATATTGCTTTCACTATTTGCATAGTTTAAAAAATAACTATATATTCTAATGATGGATCGGGCCATATGTTACTTGAAGCAACTCAACACAGAACTCCTAGTCCTTCCTTCTTGTTTTTCTCCAGCAGAGAAATTTATGGCTAATGGTATTGTATCAAAAATATTTGGATTGTATTTTTAAAATCCCGTGTATCCACTTGTCCATTCAGTTGCACTCTATGTGGTATATATCAGCAACTCAACAACTACTTAATCTTAGTCAGTTAAAGCTGACAGCTGACTGATAGACAAGAATTCTCTTCAGAGAAAAATCCAATCAGCAAAATCTCTGTGGAAACATCAAGTCTAGTTTAAGAAAAAAATGTTATTCCAAGCAATTTCATGGAGCATAAATGTAAATGTTTGCCAATAGTCCATGGATCTCATTAGAGAAAGGAGTGAAGTGTCCATCAATCACCAAATAATAAAGGTGGGTTAAGTCAACAGTACTATGCTGGCTTCACCTTTGGGCTTAAAGAATTCTGGATTGTAGAAATCATGTTAAACACTAAAGGAGCTAGAACCAACTCCATTTTCCACATTATCTTTGAAGTCACGTTGTTGTTTGCTTGAACTATGTAACTGTCATCTCAGTTTGAAGAACAGATCATTATACAGAAGATCCTCAACTTACAGCTGTTTACTTAGCAACCATTTGAAGTTATAATAAACCCATTTTCTGTGGTAATAGTAATGAAACATCTACAGGCAAAGGTACTTACAACCTGGGCCTGACTTTCTAAAACTGCCCCTCCCCTACAGTCACATGGATGTAACCAGCCCCATTTTTACAGCCATTGGTTGCATCCTGCAGTCACATGACCACAAATTATGGTGGTTTTGCTGCAAACCAGCATTTACTTTTGGTTTCCAACAAAAACATCCCATAGCAAACAGTGGATTCACTAACCGACCACCACAAAAAAGGTCATAAAATCAGGTCAGTCACATGAGTAATCTGTTTTACTATCATCATGACTTAAGAGCTTAACCGCCAAATTCAATTATGGTCGTAAGTTGAGGACTATCTACAATCAAGTTTGCTAATAGTTATAAGATACAATCCATACAATATTTTTGATTCTTTTGAAAATGTGAATAAGAAAAATAATTTTAAAAATGAACAAGTGAGGCATATTTTTAAATGTGATTTACTGGCAACAGCAGTGGGTTTTTTTCACTGCTTTCAAGATGCTGAGTTCTGGAATATAATTTTTATCTTTAAAACTTTCTGCACTTAACATCTTCCAAATTGAATGATGTATACAATATTACTAAAACCTGTAGCCATATTAATGACTAAAGTAAACTCTGCCAGAGTTTATACCCACAGTGGTTATAAAAATAACCTTCCTATCATGTACACATCTGTTCATTTTAATTGTAGTAGAGAATAGATAGTAAGCAGAAAATTGGATGCTGAATGGAATCTGTAAACGAAAATGATCAGCTTTATATTGTTTCAGGGTAAAGCACCTTGCTGTCAAAGAGAGAAATGCACCCACATAATTACACCAGATATAAATTTTATTTTGCTTTATACATCCTCTTATCCATCTGTTCATTTTGCTTATTTAGATTGGAAATATGTACAAAAATAAATGGATCAAAATATCTATGACTAATTTTCAAATTATCAGTGTTCAGCCTGATTTTGTCTAGACATTTTATCCCTCTTTGCTAGACAAAAAGCCATTTCTAATCATTATAATTGAGAAAGCCAATATGTTTAACTTGGTGGTCAGCAAATCATCCATATACCTCTGAGAATTCAAGGACTTTATTTATTTAAAAAAA
>JAEANM010000291.1:28809-39432 GCA_017656035.1 Myanophis thanlyinensis | reverse complement strand
AATAAATAAAAAGAAATATGGCCAAAGCATTTTTTTAAAAAATTCAAAACATGAAGAAAGAGTGATGTACTATCTGAAAAGAATTTTGAAGACTTTAAGAAACTGAAAAAAATTCTATTTTTTCCATAGAGGATAGAGAAGGGCTTTCCTGATACCATATTAGAAGGTAATTGAAACTGATTCTGTTAATAGAAACAAAGCTGCCTTTCCATTGTTTTATAGGTATGTAATTAAAGTTTTCAAAAATGTTTTAAAAAATCATGCCCTTAGCCATATTTTCTAAAACTTGGGTAGTAGGCATCATTCAACTTAGACAACTACCTACCTACTCTTGCATATTCAAGGAAGCAAAAGTGATCCCTGACTTTCCATTTTTTTCTGTGGCTAAAATCTTCAGAATAATACAAGTCTCATTCTGCTGGGGAAGAAAATGTTCAGTCTGTTTCAATTTTTATTCTAATGGAATACAGCCGAGTAGAAACATTTGAGAGAACATTTGAGTGGGGTACTTTGTTCTAAGCTAAGAATAAAACATATTTTCTGTTTTATGCATGTCCCTATCAACCATGGAAGTATGCCATGGGCACTGTTTATGAAATGGATAAAGCTCCTTTAAATGCCTTCTGTACAACAGTGCATTCTTTCTGTACATAAAAGTATATTTATTTTTGAATAGCATCATCAAAGAACAAAGTATGATAATGTCTTGCCAATGGCAACTTTAAAATAATAATAAAAAAGAAAGAAATTTCAATACTGGACACAGAATAGCTAGTAGGAGAGGAAAAACAGAGAATAGCCAGCTTGTCATTTAGAGCTGCTGCAGAGGGGACAGAACAACTTTTTTTTTCTATTGATTTAAAAGGAAAAATTTGAATAAATAAGAAGAAAGTACAAAAACAATCCGATTGTGCTTAAAAATATGAAGAAAACTTTCTACTAATAATAATTTGACAATACAGCAGACTTCTCTCACAGGTTGTAGACAATCCTTCAAAAGGGAATTTTAAGGAAAGACTAGAAGATTGTTGGATAGGGATGCTGTCACTGTACTCTGCATTAAGCAAAGATGTCATTAGACCAGCTCTAGATTCCTTTCTCATTTCTATTCCTACCATTTTTTGCATTAGGCTAGCACCAATTCGATATGTGACAAGATACAATGTTTACCTTTCTTCAAAAATGTCTTTCCCTTCTTTGTAGTTGCCAAAAATGAAAGTGTGGGATGTATATTTTTTTAAATAAGTAATAAAAATAAATAATTTTTGCAAATTATGTCCCTGTTAAATGTACCAGAATAAATTTGATCAAGCTTCCCTACCCCCTCTTTCTCACTCATTCTATTTCTACCTTGTTATGGAAATTTTGGATAGCACACTCTTTTTTTGCTTGCCCATTTTGGGGATAAACTAATCCCAAGTAAGCCTCCAAATATTTTATTTAAAAAAACAATAAAAGTAATATAAAACTGCATTATACTGTATAATTGGCCTTTTGGTGCAAGAAAATAATGTTTGCTGGGCATTCTTGTCTTTTACAAAAAATTGGCTAGATGTATACTTTTGTATAAGCCAGTTTGGGGTATTGGTTAAGTCATCAGGATACAAACAGGGAGATGGTGAATTCTAGTCCTGCCTTGGGCATGAAACTAGTTGGGTGACCTCAACCCTGGGAAGGAGACAATGGCAAACCACTTCTAAAAAAATTTTTTTGCCAAGAAAACTTCAGGGACTTTGTTTTCATTCTAATGAAACATGGAAAAACAAAAAATGGATTTCATCAGAAATGCTTAATCTACAGAGGATAAATGAAGCAAAAAATAACTTACAAATATCCAGGCTCAAGTATGCATGCATGCACACAGTTCTATTACTTTGCATCTTTACAGCTGAATCCTATACATCTTATTCCAATTCCCCTATAATCATCTATGAATGGAGATGGTCTACTTTGTTTTCAGAAATGAAAACTGCTGAAAATAAATGAATAGGCAGGAGGTACAAATGTTGCTATTGAAAGTCAAGGATGTCTTTGATAATTAGCATTACAACAGCCAACCAGCTTGACTGATATATTCAACCCTTTTTCTTTCCTTCTCTATCCACCTATCTCCTTCCCTGTAGTTTCATCTGTATTCATCCCCTATTTTTCTGTGACTTGCATGTAAGAGAGAATGGCTGGCACCTACAATGAGGGAATCAAACTATTTAACAAACGGGTTACTATATTTTACTAATTTTAATCATTATTTTTTTTGTTCTGATTCTATTCTTTTTGGAAGTGGGGTTTCTAGAAGATTTATTTGTTCAGTCAGTCCATATATATAATATATGCATTCAGAAGTGTGACATGTACACACATTTGGGGGGGGGGGAATCTGAATAGGAAACCATAAACAGATAAAGGAAGCTGGGAACTGCCCAGGGTTTTATCATTTTTTCTCTTATATTTATATTCTTATATTTCTTTTGGGAGGTCATTTTATATTCAGGGTAGTCTTCTTTTGTGGTAATTACAAGAGGAAGCACACAAACCATCAACTTTCATTCTACTCTCTTCTACTTGGATCTAATTGTGATCATGTCATGGATCTTGTGTCGATCACCTCTACTGAATCAAGTGGGGGCACCCACTTAGCGGCCAAGTATCGCTGTTTATATTATGGGGCAATCAAGTGGTAACATGGACTGGAATGGGGAAGAAGATTCAGGAAAGCTATTTTTAGACTTACACTTCTCATTTGCTTTAAGTTTTCTCTGCACAAAGATTGATAGAAAAATGTGTTGTTACTCTTCAGTAACAGTGAAAGTGAAGGCCACAAAGCCAGAATTTGGGTCCATGATCAGCTGTGGGACTGGAAATTAACTCTCCTGTCCTATACAATTAAACTGGAATTATTCTGCAACTGGACTATTCTCCCTTTCAGAAAAGACTTTGCAGAAGCCTGTGTTTAAAGCACATAACAATTTCACTATGAAAAACATTATATTGTAATCTTTTCAGACTTAAACCTCAAAACAGATCTACTGCATCAAAAGCCAAACAGCAGAGGGAGGGGAGGGAAACCAGGTACTTAAAAAAGAAACCAGTTTTAAAAAAGAAAAGCTGCTGAGGGCAATGGTCCTAATGATCAGAGCAAGGTAAAACTGAAGCAAGAAAGAAAAGATGACATGTCAACAAAACATCAGGTAAGTCAAGACTGATGACTATGTTAATATCTATGCTCTATGTAAGAAGGCCCAGGGAAAGGTTACAGAGTTCCTTTCTTGGGTTAAAATAATCCCTGTAAGCATATGCTGATGATTATTATTTACTAGCATACTGCCTATTCCTTTTTAAGGCACAGCTGAGCTGGAAGCTCCAGCTGGTCATCTTCTCAACAGTGTTATTCAGAATCTGATCCCCATTTTCTTTGTGGCAGTTTCTGCCTTTCTTCCCCTTGTCTTCTCTCACTCATTCCATCACTTCCTTAGGACAGAATATGCATGTAACGTCCAGCCTTCTCTCTTTCCAGGAGCAAGTCCATCACACTCAAGTTGGTTCCTCATAAAAGGATTAAAATCAGTTCTGTACCGTGTCATCACAATCTTTTCAACCAAGTGTGGTTGTGGAGCAAAAAAGTTGTGGATAGCAGGAGGAAGACACCCCCTTTAACCTAACTATGCTGCATGCCATAGTTGAGACACCCCCACCCACCCGTCTTTTCCTCTACTGAAAACAGAGAACAAACAGGAAATTCTTTGTTTTTCCCCTGAAGGACTTAAATGTAAGCACTTCAAAAGCTCCTTAAAGACACCATTATCTCACCCCTGTATTTGAAGGTGAAAGACCTCTTATCAGTCACTGGACTGCATCAATTCAGACCAGAAAAGAGTTAATAATAGCAAGTCTGTTTACCCAGATCTATTCCTATCCCCAAACTGAGAGGTTTTTACAGAGATTTTGTGTGTGTGTGTGTGTGTGTGACAGAGAGAGAGAGAGAGAGAGAGAGATCTTGGGTTTGACAACATTGCTATGTTTAGCAATGCAAATTACCAGATAACAGCAGCATTTCTCACTACTGAACACACTGATAAAATTGAACTCCCCCAACTCTGGATAGGACATAAGGTGACCCTGAGGGCACAGATAAACCCCCAAGTAGTGGCCTCAATGACTCTCATCCTGTCATTCAATCAGAACTCTCTTGGATGAGAACTGAAACATTTTCAAGAAAAAAAAAACTAAGAAAGTTCAGTCGCCTTTTGAAAACCACTTTCGGGACAACCATGATTGAGAATCTCTATTGACAACTCTGCCAAAAATTAAGTGAAACAAACCTCCAGTGTCTTTATTGTGCTAGTATTCTTCTCTATGTAACATCTGCAGGCAATCTAGTATTTTCCAGATATATTGGACATGCATGTGATTCCCCATCACATAAAACAATTTAAACCCACCCACCCCCTATTGGAAAGCTGTCTATTCTACGTTCATTAAAGATATACATGTTTCAAAAGCAGCCAGGCCTGAACCTATACCAGATCTGTACCACAATAGGAATCATATCTACATATGTCTTGAATTTTATGAGGAAAAAGAAATATGTAAGTCTGCATAATTCTGATGCAGGAAGAAGATACATACGTTGTTAGTAGGAAATATGTGGCTTTCTAGAAATACAAATCCCAGCTTCCTGCATTATTGACCCTGCTGGCTCAATATTGATGTTCATTAATATCTAAAGGGTGAGAGGTCCTTCATCCTGGAATACATTACTAATTCCTGAACAATCTGATTAGCTTATTCTATCACTCTGGATAATTCATATTTCAACCCAATTTAAGATCCCCATGTTATTTAATAATGACTTTGTGTAAATTCCATCTTTTTATTGGATTTATAACAATACTGTAACAGGCAGGACAGACACCAGAACACGGTATGGGGTTAGTGTATGATTAGAATCAGACTGATATATCAAAAGATAAGCAGACACAAAAAGCAAGGTCCTGGTATCTTCAAAAGTGGTTTACCCACTTCTGAAGCATTAATCAGAGTACAGTTCAAAGGAAATTTAGTTAGCATAATCCTGTGCAATGAATCTACCATTCAGCAATCTCAGAATGTTAAGACATAAATTAAGATAACCAGTACAATGCTTTTTAATACAAAAATTCAAAAGACTTCAGAGAACTCATGAATGAGTTGATAAACAGTGTCAAGGAGAGTTCAAATGGGATATGTTAAGAAACCACTGCCTCAGCAACAACCCACAACAAATTCTCAACAGGACTTCTCTGCAGCAGTGCTAAGACTAGGGAAGAGCAAATTGCCATATTGACTTGATTTTATCAGAAAATTTATCATTTCCTGATAAAGAATTAGAGATGGCAACTTTTATCCAGACCTTCTACTCAAGTTTTATGTATATAAGCTAAACAATGATAAATTAAATATTTATGAAACTTTCTTCCCAACTTATCAATAATGTCAGAACACTTAAGGTATTCTCTTAAAAGATTACAGGAAGAAACTTTCAAGCCAAACTTCCCGAGCCAGAAAGTACAATAAGAAGAGTCTGACTAGCTTTGGTGGCTTACTTGAATATATATAAAAATTAAATTAATAAAATTATTATACCACATCTCCTAATTTTGGAGTTTGTCTTGAACTCCCAATACAAAACATGAAAAATAATGAACAGAAATGTAGCCAAAATATCTCAGACTCCATCTAAAAAGGAAACAAAATGGATTTCTTTTAAATGGTAGACAGTTTTTCAGATGTAACAGAGCAAAAGCCTAGTAATTAGAGGCAATATAATTGTAACAGATGCCATCTAAAAAATGTTAAGTTCATGCTTAACATGTATAATTCTGCTCAATGCTTTTATTAGTTCCTGGATTGGCAGACATCCAACTGCTACAACTTTCCAGAGATCCTGGAGTGGTGAAAATGACACCAAATTGATTTTTTTTTTTTGCCAGTGATGCAACTATGAAAGACATAATGACTCTGACAAGAAGGTTTTTCTAACAAGTTAATTAGTGAGAAATAAACTCCTGATTCACACTGGAAAATACATAGTTGAAATAAAAGGGGAAGCGCAAATTCAAATCCTACTTCAGCTATCGAGTTACTTGCCTTGTTTTCAACAACTCAAACACACATTTACACATAATAAATCCAGTGGGACATAACCTCCAAGTAAACATGCCTGGGATCAAGCTTCCCATCTTGATTATATTTAGTCTTAAACCTTTTAACTAGAACTCAACTCTATTTACAGTAATTTAGTGGAACCAACTCCTAAGAAAGTACTATTCTGATAATGGTTCTCTGTTGCTATATTATAGTTATTCATAGTATTATTTATCAATAAAATATTAATTTAATAAATTCATTTTACTTTTATCACCATTAGATAAGCTTCAGATAAAGTGAGATAGATGAGATTCAAAAAGAACAGTATGGAATACAATATTCCTAAATTGGTTTAGGAAGAATAGTTATAATTTGAGTTTCTTCAGTTTATGTCATTCTTGCCTGGGAAAAAAAGAGGAATGAAAGAGTAGTCTAGTTATTTAAAACCTAAAGGCTGTCTCCTACAAAGCTGAGAGACAGCAATGCAACATAGGCTGATATAGCTACCTTGAATACCAAATTAATGAAAAACCAAATTAATGAAAGGAAAAACTTTTCTCCCATCTTGTGCAATCCTCCTTTGATGAATAGAAGACTAGAAATGAAACACAACATCTGGCTTTCCCATCACTTTCCAATAACTTAGAACTGCACTTAGAAAAATAAGCTGGGTTTTTTTGTTTTTTTTTTAATAAAAACACACCTCTAATAACAGAGCTAATCATTTTCACAGATTTCAAAGAAGCTTCAACTGGTGCAACCCAACCCAACATATTTCTGGGAGCAATATTTGCATCAGCATTCTTGAACTAATTCCCTCTTCCCAAGTCCAGGCTTTTTATAGATGCAACTTTGGAGAAGAAACTTAGGAGAATTGACTGAACAATCGGATGCAATAAAAAGCGTCCTTTTTATTCTAAGCCAAGAGGCTTATTGGAGTTCTAGGAAGTTCCAAGCCAAGAAGTTCACCTCTCAGGCAATCACTCTTGGCAAGCCACGATTTGTTTTTGTTTGTTCGTTTTATTTTCCCCTAGGAACTACTAGGGAGAGAGAAGTGTCACTCCGGGAAATGCCTTGTTGTTAAACGGCCTCCTCAACTCATTCAAGTCCCCTTATAACACCCTCCGCCCCCAGATGGACGCCTCCACCCTCTTTGCTCTGGGAAAAAAAAGGCCCCTAAGGTCATCTCCCCCACCCCCCACCCCCGTCCCTCACCCCAACGCCTACCTTTCAACTCGCCGTAGTCCGAGAAGGCTCCGTTGCTCTTGGGGCCCGTCGCGTGGCTCTTCTGCAGCATCCGCATCCGGACTTGCTCCTGCACCCGGGCGCTCTTGAGCAGCTCGGCGTCCGGCACCTCCTTGCGCTTCCTGTCGAGCTGCTGGTCCGAGGGCAGCGCCAAGGAGCACACGCCGTTCTCGGGCTGCAGAGCCGACAAGAAGAAATTATTTTCCTGCATGGTGGTGGTGGCAGCAGCAGCCGAGCAAGGGGGACATTCAAACAGGCCTCGGCTCTTTTATTTATTTTTTCCTGTCCGAGGCCTCGTTGGACCCAGCGAGAAATTGCTCGGGCAAGGAGGGCGGGAAAGTTCCGTCAACTCTGCGGGTCCTCTTCTCTCGAGCCCCACCGGACTCCAAAAGGCGCGAACTTGCCTACAGGTGGCTCCGGCAGGCCCTTCCTTTCTACCTCGGCTCAAGAAAGTTGTTCCACTGGGAGCGCGGCCGCGCAAGCACAGACTCCTCTAACATCCCCGGCCCCGCGCCATACCAGCCTTCCACTTGTTTTGGTCTCCTGGCACTCTCCTTGCCCAGTCCTTCTGTCTCTCCCGCCCCCCCCCCCACCTTTGCTTGTAACACACCTACGGAGGTCACACCCCTTTCCCTAGCAACTGACGCCGGTAAGGAAGGCGGACTTTTAGGCAGAGCAGGCCGGCCGGTTCCACCTTAAAAAAGCAGGTGAGGCGTTTGGCAAGCTGCGAAATTTCAGACAGGATCCCAAAGGTGCCCGAGATGCAACCGCCGGCCCTGCCCTGGCCCTCGTCAGCCTCCGCAAACCAGCAGAAGCGGTTCTGGGTGCGGCGAGGCCTCCGGGGCTTGAGAGGAGTGGAGAGAGGGGTACCATCTCCTTTCCTCCTCCTTATCTGTTGAGAACGAAAGTTGCAAATCGCTCTGGTCTGGCTAGGGAAACTGCCTTGGCTCCCTGGGGCCGAAAGGCCGGAAAGAAAGCAAGGAGGGAGGGAGAAAGGCGCGCGGCCGTCCCGCCTCGGCCAAGCCCAGGGGTTTTTTGTTTTGTTTTGTTGTTTTTTGCTTCCCTCTCATTGCAAAAGTAAAAAAAAAAAAAAAGTACGCGTCGAGCGAAGAGGACTGGCTTTCCAGCCGCGGCAGGTCAAAGTCCCGCGCTGTTTTCTCCCTTCTCCCCCACCCAGAAGCCCGGGAGGCGCTACGCCTTGCAGAGTGTGCACAAGCCGATCGGCAATGACTTGGGACGCGTCGCTTCCGATAGCTGGACTTCAAAGAAGTTTCAAGGGGAACAAAAGCAAGGGAGGGGTTATGACAGCCGGTTGTTGTGGTTACTATTTTTCACCAGCGGTCTTTTCCCTTTTGCAAAAAGGATCCGGTAGGAAGTTATGGACGCAGAGATCAGGGTGGTGGCAGCTGCTGGCTTGGAGACTCCCCGCAGGGGATTCCCATGTGTGTCACTGCTGTGTTTTCGTGGTCTTTGGAGGGTGTATGGCGATTTAAACTTGCCCAGTTTCAGAAGAAGCAGAGAGAATTTCACATGCTTATGGGGTCAGCCCTGGTGTTGTCTGTCTGTCTGTCTGTCTATCTATCTATCTATCTATCCCATCCTCTCTCTCACTTCCCCCCTTCTCTCTCATAACACACCTTTGTTCATTCATACCATTAAGTGGTCAATTATTTCCTTACATGCTATTGCTTACACACATTTAAGTTTGTGAGTTTTTGTGTGCAAGTACTTTTTCCTCTACCTGGTAACCTTTGCCTGTACTGGACTCTGCAACGTGTCCTTTTATGTTTGTCTCCAGTTGGCTTAACTGAAAGATAAGGGAAAAAAACGCATAAACAGCCCATGACTGAGGAGCATGAGCTGTACAGAATGCTTGTACCTTTCGTCCCACAAACAAGACTTCCCCAAGTCAAATTTGAGGATGGGGACTTTGTAAAATGACTTTCTCATTTCCTTACCAACAATATGGAAAAGGATTGCCATTACCTTTTTCCAGGATTTTTAAAATAAATTTCCCAGGCTGGCTTCTAGATACTGTACGGCTAATAATTCTATACTAGAACCATGCAGTGAGATTTTAGGAATGATAATATTCCAAATACTACTACTAATAAAATTTGGCTACAGTAGTAGATAAAATATGAGCCATCTTCTCCCCTCTTGCATATTATTCTTGAAACAACAATTATTTTGCAAATATGCCAGCCTGTGTCTCGCATGGAACAATAATTATTATATGTAGCCTGTTCATAGTATTGTTTTCCTTTATATGGTCTCTAGCCAAATAATAATTAACTAGCATTTATGAAGTGCTGTCAGATGTCCAGATGAAAGACTCTCTGGAGGTATGTAGCCTTGATGATAGTACAGTAATAACTAGGCCCAACCCTGTTTAGCTTTATGAATTCCACACAGCACAGCACAACACTGAGTATCCAGTTATTAAACATTTCATGATTAAAGTATGAACCATTCCCTTGGATAAGAAAGCATTCCCAAAGGAAGATGACTTTGTTAAAAAGGAGTGACCCTCTGTTGTGGGAAATAGACCCAAAATGTGCACCAATTAAGTCAAACGTTGGGACAATCTAAGCATTTCCCAGAACTATATTCAAAATGGAAATAAAATGGCATTTTGCTATCCTTAATACATTAAAAGTTTATGTATAACTTGCGAACATTTCAGTGTATTCTATCAAACATAATACCATAGGCTTGGATACATTTAATTTTTAGATTCATGTTTTTCATTGCATTATGCAATGGGTCTAAAATTTGTGGCATATCATTTCCATTCTCAACCAATCACTTGAGATTGGCCACTTACATGTCCTTAGTAATGCACCATTGATGTCAGCACAAGCATTTTTTGGAGAAGTTTGCTAGCATTTGCAGATGACCATGGCGGTATATGGATTATCTAAACACGGAAGAAAGCATTCTCCAAGGGAGTTCTCCTGTGGAAAGCTGCCCCTTGAAATGAGAATAACCTTAATTTGCATGGCCTTCTAGAGATTTCTAAAAGAAAAAAACCCTATCTCTTAGAAGGCCGCTGAATAGAAAGTCTTCAAGGATTATGGAATCATGATTACTTATGCTCCTTGAGTTTCATTTAATGAATATAACATGTATGACTTATTATTGTCCCATGTACTAATATCTGTAAACCATTTAAATCTACCTGGATAGAGATGGTAGATAAATTGCAAACAAAAATGCATATCTGTTTCTATATATCTCTATCATCTCTAT
>JAEANM010000291.1:0-28799 GCA_017656035.1 Myanophis thanlyinensis | reverse complement strand
TTCCTCCCTCCATCTCTCTCTCTCTCCTATTTATTCAAGGATATTGTACATCTTCATCATACTCCCTGTTCTGTGTTGAATCTTTCACAAGGTATTATATTTATTCTCATTCTATACATGCTTCCATCATATTTATTACTTCATTCAGTAAAAAAAACCTTCAATTCCATATTTGTACATAACGTCCTCTAATTCAAGCTTTAAATAAGTCATCTAGCTATTCTATAAACAAACCACAACTATATTTTAATATTTCTTCAGAAAAAATGTCTACTCATGTTGCCTTAACATTTGAAAGCATTCTCACATTTATGACTATCAGGTTTCTTCCATAAGTTTTAGCATTTATAGTATTTCTTTCTAACTCACCCTTCAGCATATCACATTTTTTGCCCTATAAAACTGTAGTATACCAACATTACCACACTCCAGTTCTATCCCAAATCACATTTATTTTTAATTACATGCACTCTGCTGGAGGCTCTGTTTGCTATCTTCACAGACTTTCAAATATATAAATTATTTAATCATATAGTATTTTTGTTTATATCAAAATTGTTCTGCATTTTCTCTCCTCCCTTAACCATTCCTTGCCATGATTATATTTGTGGGACCATATTTTGTTTCTTTAGACATTATTAAGTATATTTTTCTTATCCTTATTTTTTGCAGCCACAGTTGTGCTTATTAAATCTTTCTATCTCCATCTCCATGTCTATCTGTACTTTATCCCAAGGAATGTTGCAGGAATCATCATTTCCCCAGGCATTCTTTTTCATACTTAGTGTAACACTACACATTTCTGTAATATAAATAACTACTCCAAATAGCATTCACTTCCTTTCATATACTTTCCATACATTCTGTTGGGAAATCAAACTACAAGTTTAATAGAGGATTCTATTTTTATCTAGATAGAGGATTCACACTTTATCTTCATGCAATTGTTTTGTTTTCATATTTGTTCTTTTCACAGCTTTCTTTTCTTCCTAAAATCCACTATTGACAAATACCTGTTTCACCCTGAAAATTTCTCATTATATCTTTGTATTAGTCTTTCATGATAAAAACAAAATTAGTGGTGCTTTTTAAATAATTCTTTTTTCCATGTATAGATATACAGAAACATTTGTTTAAATAATACACTTATACATAATAAATAGACACTTTTCTAAGTACTTACTCACCAAATATTCACCATTCTCAGTCATTTTTTGATCTCAGAATAATTTCATCATATTCTGTATACTCTTCCCTAATTTGATCACTTCCCTTCAAAACATTGCACAATTTTTCTCAAACTCATATCCAGTTCTTCCAACATTACCATCCTCTGAAATGTGACACTCAGATACTTACAAGATATAGACTCCATATTTCCTACAGCAGTCTAGGTAACACCATTCATTGAGGCTTTTACAGAATGTTCTTTACTATAGAAAAGATCCATACTAGGTCATCAGCCTTAGTCATGTCCCTGTCAAACACTGCATTCCTTACTAATGGTAAAAATAATCCTAGTCAGTTTTTCTATATTTTGGCTAAAATCACAGAAGTGAAACCTAAATCAATCTTATTTACATGCGAAGATCTGAAATCTAGGGACTGTTTCAACCCAACATAACATTGACTGCATCTCACTAATTAGGAGGCACACGAGTACACACTTAAAATACTAATCCTAGAAAATCTTTGGTGGTTTATGGGAGGGGAGGGCAGGGCGTGAGAGCAGTCTTCAACATGACACATTGTATTCTTATCTGTAACAGCCTAGTAAGTGCAAACTGTTATTTTTTTTTTCCAAGACATCTCTGTTGACTTGATACAGGAAAACAGTGTGAGGTCATTTTCATGATTCAACACAGAAACCTTTGTCTTTGTGGGAAGTCTTCCAAAATGGGTCAGTCTGTGGTGACCACAGCATAAAATATGCATGACATTGATTGTTCAGCTCCAATTCTAGTCTTTAAGATAAAATCTGTCCCAGGTGTTATTTGTGCTGCTTCGGTGTACTTGCTTCCTTGTTTCTAAAGGTAGGGTACTCTTACATGTTCCCAGGACACCCCAATTCTGCCACTCCTTATTCTGATCCTTTCTTGCTTAAACAGAGATTGAGACTTTTCAGATGAGAGCAATCTTGTTGTCAGACTTTTCCCCATGCTTGTTCTTTAGTGCTAAATCCACTAAGAATCAGGGATGCTACTTTTCAGAACAACTGGTCCTCATTAGTTCCTTTAATAATGGTAGTGGGACAAAGATGCTTTTGTTTTAGATTTTTTGATCCTGCATTTGTTATTTTTATTTTATTATGTTATTTGCCCAATGTAACAAGTGTTGGGCAGATGGTGAGAAAGGTTTCCCCCAGCTCTAACAACTATGTGCTCGCTTTTTATGTTATTTATTTATTACATTTTTTATGTAATATCCATCTCCCCTATAAGGTGACTCTGGACTATGTGATGACGTCTCCAATAAAAGCATCAGAGGCAAGGAATGTACTGGGTGTGTTACAAACAATGGAGCAGGAGGAGCCATCAAATAAAAGTGGGTGGGGGCTTTTGCTTCCATCCAATCTTCAATGTGCATCAATTTGTTTAAAATAATGATTTTATAAAGCATTATAGTTAAACAAACTACAAACTAGTACAAACTACAGAAAATAAAACAATAAAAAGGAAAAAGTGCAGAAAAAGGGAAAACACTTGGGGGAAAAAATAAAACATAAAATACAGGTAGTTGTCAACTTACAATAGTTCATTTAATGACTGTTCAAAATTACAATGGCACTGAAACAGTGACTTATGAACATTTTTCACACTTACGACCATTGCAGCATCCCCATGATCACATGATCAAAATTCAGATGCTTGGCAACTCATTCATATTTATGACGGTTGCAGTGTCCTGGGGTCATGTGGTCACTTTTTGTGACCTTCTGACAAGCAAAGTCAATGGGGAAGCCAAATTCACTTAGCAACCGTGATACTAACTTAACAATTGCAATGATTCACTTAACAACAGTGGCAAGAAAAGTCATAAAATGGGGCAAAACTCAATAAATGTTTCATTTAGCAGCATAAATTTTGGGGTCAGTTGTGGTCATAAGTCGACTACCTGTATAGCAAAAGAAAAGAAAAAGAAGTGACTCCTCCATTCATCACAATAAGGATAAACAATTTTAATATCATTTTCTTTTAAAATATAACATCTTTATCCCATATCTCATCTCTTATGTATAAGCAGAACCTTGAAATCTCATTATTCAGTCCTGGTCAGCAAAAGTCCATTAAATGTTAGCAGAAATAACCAAATATCTATTTTAACTTTGAGCCAATAAATCCACTTTATACTCCTTTAGAGATAATTACTTTAATCTTTAATCCCTTCAAATGTACCTATCACTTTTTATTTTGTCAAGAATCTTAAATCGGGTGGCTACGAGATCAAGGACATCTTTGAATATAATGTGTACCTAGTACTTTAGGTGCAAAAATCACAATATGGTACTTTGCATGTTTATCTTTGAACCATTAAAGAAAGCGTACCTGCTAATTTTTACATTCAGAATGAGACCATTTAAATCTTCTTGCCTTTTTGTTTTCATGTCACTGAAACCTGCATCACAAAAATGGTGTATCATCCACATATCTCCAATATGTTTTTATTTCTGTTTCCCCTTTCTGGTTGTTCTATGAAACTCAATCGTGTTGATACAACAAAACATAGATATATTAGCTAGGCAGCCATTCCCAAATCTGGTACCTGCAGATATTTTGGACTTAAGCTTCTAAAATCTTCCAGCCACCTCAGTTGCTTGCACTACCTACATAGCTAAAGGTATTGATATACAATGAGCCTTGCAAGTAATCTTGCATGAAATGGCCTTACTTTAAAGCAAACTCAGAGCAGGAAAATGCATTTTTTATTTAATCTTGAAAAGTACATTTGCAGCACTGTCTCAGAATTTAAAGAGCGCTACCTTCATGTGATCCCTTTCTACTGGATTTTTTTTTTGTGTCTGAAAGAGAAAAATGCCTGAAATACAGTTTGTCCTCGACTTATGACTGCACTTCAGCCCCAAATTCTGTTGCTAAGTGAAAAATTTGTTACATGGGTTTTGCCCATTTCATGACCTTTATAGTAATTAAATGAAGCACTGCAATTGTTAAGTTAGTAACATGATTATTAAGGGAATCTGGCTGTCCCATCGAGTTTGATTGTCAGAAGGTCACAAAAGCGGATCTCATGACGCCAGGACACTGCAACCATCATAAATATGAGTCAGTTGCTACTAAGCATCAGATGACCATGGGGAGGATGCAAAGGTCCTATGTGTGAAAAATGGTCATAATAAGTCATTTTCTTCAGTGCTGTTGTAACTTTGAATGGTGACTAAATGAACTGTTGTAAATTGAGGGCTATCTGTAGATAGACAATCTGGACTTTTTGGAATTGTGAAAATTCAGGAGTTTGGACAAATACATTTTTTTCCATCCATGCATAAAAACTTAACACATGCTCCAGTTCCCCTTTTACAGCACCATACATTTGTAGAATTGCATTATCAGCTTTTAAATTTCCCTTTTAAGCTTGCCATCTTCCTATTAACTACAAGTGGTTATAAGCTTCCAGGGCAAATCGGTGCCGTCTAATTTTCTGGTGTGCTAATGTTTCACTGGCAAGTTGGGAAGCACAAACTGATTTTGTTTTGTAGTGTACTTTTCAGCAACTCACAGGCAACTTGTGCAAGGATTGATTTGGATCCTGTACTTATGACTTGATGTAGTGTAAAGCTGGGGTCCAAGCTTCAATGGAACAGTCTTCCTTTGTGTTGAAATTGTTTGAATGTTTATGTATCTTGATAGCTTCTAAATACAGTTACACATTATACTTTGACATAGTTGTCAGTTCATGTGTGTTTTCAAATTAGGACTTGCATCCATTATGAAGCAACACATCATTTTTCAAGCTTACAGTGCCTTTCATATTCATATTAATACTGCATTTTGGGATCCCAATATACATTGGGACTACAACTACAGCCGTCTACAACTACAGAGGAATGTGGTAAATGGCTGATAACGAGAGTCGATTTTTGTCATCCTTGGATGAATGAATGATTTCTTGAATTTCTTCTTGGCTTGCAGATGGTTTTAGGCTGTGCTTCTCTAATAGTTTTTCAGGTTGAGTAACTTTCTTAATACAGGAGAGTTAATATCTTTCCTACTGGATGTAGTTTGTCCTTGGACGTATGTTTGTTATTGTTCTTATTGTTGGATTGCATTGTCTGCTTGATCTCCCTGGCAGAATCTTCATTAGTCATAGACTGTTTTCAAAATGGCAAGTAGGTCAAAGTAGCATGTTCAGCTGCTTGTAGAAGTTACTGAGATACATAAACACTCTAACAATTTTAACAAGAAAGGTAGTTTAAAGTCCAATAAAGACTGGAACACTATGCCAAAATTAACCAGTCCTTATTTAATTAACCAGCATCAAAAATAATTTATATCAGTTTCACCTAAAAGAACACCAAGCAGTAGCCTAAAACAAGGTGAATTATGATTTTCTTCAACATAGATCAGTTGGAACTTTACCTAGGTTGAAGAGCCAATCCTCTTTCTTGGATTCATATGACATGGACCAATTAGAAATCAGCTCATCTGAAGATATCAATCAGAAATCAGATTAGCCAGTTGTAGATACAACAGCCCAGGCAATCCTTGCTCATTTGGTCAGCTGCCCAGTGAGACACTATGAAGCAGCTCATTTTGTCTCTGAAGCTACCAGCCACAGATGCTGGAGAAATGTTAGGACATCAGAAAATTAGACTGAAGCTTATCATCACATGGTCAACCCTGCCTATAAAAACTACGCTAGCATAAATATTACTACATTTTAATACACCAAGCTAGCTTTGTAGATATTAACCATGTACTGTATTACATGTATTACATTATAACTGTGTACTGTATTATACTGTATGTACTATATTATCACCACGTATTATATTAACTGCTAGAATATTCTGTGTCTTTCATTGGAAAGCACATAAATTATTCCTGTACAGAAGTTGCAAATGTACTTATGGGAATATGCCTTGACGCCTAACATTTCATATCTGAAAAAGAAATCTGATACAAAATTTAACATGGAAGATATTTGGGGATTATAAGTCTGTTACCACATCTAAAGTATGGATTTCTTTCAATATAAACATTTTAATATTTAATTTTTGGATAATTTGTTAAACAAAGATAAATTTTAAAAATTGATTAGATACAAGTAATTTTTTTCGCTTTATGTTGTTTTGATTATTGATACCCACTATTTAATTTGATAATGATCTGCAGCTTTAAAATGGGTTTTCAATTTGGTTAATTAAAATAATATTACTCTGATAATGTATATTCAATTTACTTAATTTTATGTTTGTAAATGCCTTCTCTATTTACTTTGTGCTATGCTTTTTTTTTCTCTTTTCCGTCTGTTATTTTCCTTTTAAAATGTTTTACACACAGAATAGCATTGTCACCAAAGATGAATTTTTCTTATGAAACAGCCTAGTTTTGAAAAAAACCTTTAATCCTCTATTCACTCTCAGTATATATATATATATATTAGATACAAACAGTATTAGTGTTGCCTCAGGATACACAGGAAATCATTTATTCTTTATATTGCTCTGCAGAATGGCCATAAATTTGAGTTCTCTTTTAACTAGCAATTGCTCTCTTGGTTTGGACTGTGAATTTAACATCCAACATGGCCCCAGGCTAGGTACAGTATATTCACATTGGTTTTTCTCAGAACCTTACACTATACTAGTCATTTAAAATTTTTTTGCTTGTATGAAACCATTTTCACTTGCATTTTCCTGCAAGAGATGCACTTAATCAATTGGGGGAAACTTGCATGTTGCTGAATATCAAGGATTCGTTGATTTGATAAAGTAACTATTCAATACTTTCTTGGAGTTGCCCAGTATAAGGAAAGAGTTTGCACCATTACCATTTTTTAAGGAAATCTCTCTACTACTTTTTAAAATATTTCTGAAATCCAAGAGAATTCCTGGATTGTCCAGAGCAGAGGTGTCAAACTCTGGCCTGCGGGGTGCTTAGATCTGGCCTGCGGAACCACCCTGGAAACAGCAAAGGATCATCCCGGGGTGCCTCTGCCAGCAAAAATGGTCTCCTGAGGGTTGCAGGAGGCTGTTGTAGCCAAAAAGGCAGCTCAGGAGCCTGTTTTTACTCACATAGGATTGCACGAGGCCATTTGCAGCCTAAAATGATGCTTGAGAGCCCGTTTTTGCTGGCAAAGTGCTTGGACCACCACAGGTGCCCCTGACATGAATATCAAGCTGGCCATGCCCCCTGCCCCCCCAACATCAAACACAACCCAGATGTGGCCCTCAATGAAATCAAGTTTGATACTCCTGAGTATAGACTATAAAACACTGAATAAAATCTATTTATTACCATTGCACTTTATGTTTAATTTAAAACTGCTAGTCAGAAGTTTCTGTTTGAATAATACAAAATTTCCTAACCTGTGGGAATATGATTATCAATCCTGAGTTAATATGATCTTGGTGAGATAATACATGTAGGTTTATGTAGATTTCATACAAAAGGAGTGTCTGAGGCGGGAGAATGCCCACCTCTCAAGGATGTTGTAATGTTCTGCAGTGCCATTTGTAGTTCAAATGGCGGCCTAGGGTCCTTTCCTGTTGTGCCTCTAGAATTCTCTGTTATCAGAAATATCCAGAAATCTCAGAGGGTTGATATATTTGTAGCACCATACCATACAAAATTCTAACTTCAGCATGACACATTTTGATGTGTGCCAAATCTACTTCTGATGCTAGCCAATTCTTGGCTTAAAAAACAAACAATTTTTTATTAAGCTTATTATTTAACCCCTCATCCTCATAAACAGCCAAATAACCCAGGACAATGGGTTATTCCTGGGGCATTTAAACAAGTTACACATGAAAATACCCATTCAATAGGGGTTTCTTGAAACCCACCTGCCTGCTTTTCCAGGTGGTGCCATTCAGTTTTTCCTTCAGCTCAAATTTCTCTCTCACAGTCAGTCACAAAAGCCTTCTGAGGCAGTCTTGCAGGGCAATCAATACACTTTTTGTCTCCACTGGAGCACTGAAGCAGTTTAGCCATGAATGCGAAACACAAGACGAGGCCATTTGAGAGTTGCATCCAGTGACAACTATGAGCTGTCATTGGAAACTGTGACTTCATGCATGAGTACAGTAAAATCATAGCAGATGGCAATGGAAGGGCCAGATGGAGGACAGTTTGTATCAATATTATGAATATCAAGAACTGCTGTTTTCAATAGCACTTTCGGCATGTAAAAAGACAGTATATTTTTAATCAAATTGACATCCACAAAGAACCGCAGCAACGGTTGATGTGGTTCTGCTGTGCAATTGAAACAAGATTAGATTATGTCCCCTGTTGGGCACTCTCCAGACAGTAATAGTGTTGGCTGCAAAATCTGGGAATTATAGCTGGAAAACAGTAAGTGGCCTGGATATGCATGAAGCTATTGGACCCTGAGCATGTCTCTTCATCAGTCTTAGGTCACCAGTATCCACATTAGCAGGCAGTGCTCCTTAAGACAGTCTCTCCAACTGGCACTCTTAGACTTACAGTTCCTATAAGATACAAGCAGCAATGCCCAATAGAGAAGGCTAAACTGAGGTCTTCTAGTGTCTCAATGAGATTGTTTGGGGGAAATGTCCTTAAACAGACTTAGTTTTGTTTTGCATTTGAAAATTTCCTCACTACAGGTAGCCCTCGACTACTGAAGAGACTTTAAATTGAAGATGCATTTGTGTTTTTTTTTTTTTTCCTAGAATCACATGATTCTGAATACAAGTAGCTAAAGAATATGAGTGGGGACTTGGTCGATTATGAGGAAATAGATTGCTGGCTGGAGAGACCTTTTCTCCTTTGTCATGTTATTTTATGTCTCATTTCCTGCTTCAGCAATTCGTTTTTTTTTAAAGTATATTTGGAGTCTACCATTATCTCTAACTATAGACATTTCATTATGGGTTACCTCTCCATACAGAATTATTTTCTGTCTGCCACCTTAGGCCTTTCCTCAATTCCCCATTGGGTTTTATGCTACCTCATACCCATCTAATTGGTGACCCTGTGTTATTGTTAAGAGTCAGACTTCCCATTGTCACTGTTAACAATCCCCTGCTGCCCTTAAAACATCAGATCGATGCATATCAAGCCATCAACAGGCACATAGAGGTAAATCCTATTTACACATCATTCAGAACAGACAAAAAACAAAAAAAGGAACAAAAAGATTAGATCACCTGTTGCCAGCAATCAATACACAGATAAGCAGGGATTAATATCAGACAAAAAAGCAGTGAACAACAACTTAATCAAACATTTACCAAGGAGAAACACTCACTCCCCTACACACACGCATACACAACACTGACAGGGCAAGCTACTGCATATAAATAGAAAGCAACCCCACTCCATTCTAAAACTGAAGATGTTACCTAGCCTGGTAATGAAATGTTTGCATGAAAATAACCAAGTTCAGAAAGCGCTAAGGACTCTACTGATGCATACTGTATTAGTAGTATGCTATTACTAACAGCAGAGATTTTATGGCTTGCTAAAAGCCCCAATCCTTTCTGGAAGGTTAGCTCAAGATTCTTCACTGCATAGTAATCAGAAATTACAATGTAGTAGTAGCTAAAGCAACACTATCCATAAAATATTTTATGCTAATATTTTATTCTAGAAGAATGATGAGTCTATAAGAATATGTTGCCTGTTAAGTTAGTAAAGCACAAATTTAACTACTCTCTGATATGGCTTTGTAATGACTGAAACTATAATGTTGATAAATTAGAAGACTGAATTTGGCCCACCTCTTCAAACCCATTGTAGGATCCAGGTGAAAGTTGCAGATACAGAGAAAAAATATTAATATTTTTAATTCCTGTTCCATGCACTTTATGCTATTTCAATTTCCAATATATCTCCAAATAAGCACAAATCCTCCTTTAATATATAAAGTTGATTAAACAAATTACAAAAAGTTTTGTTTATTGCCAATTTTCTATCACTAGAATTTTGCCTTTTGATTGTGGCTCTGGAATTATGCTGTCTGAAAGTTTGAAAATCCCTGCTCTGGATCCATTCAGATCTGATTTTGAGGTAGAAAGTGCTTTGGTTGCTTTGTGATATGCTTTTTACTAACACTATAGAAATGGGGGAATTCAATTGGGTGGATTCTCTCCATGGCTCCTTAATACCAGAGATTATAGTGTTAAGAAGCCTTGGTGTTAAGAAGCCTTCTGGCTAGGCTATTTTTGTCATTTCCACAAAGAGTTCCCCAAGAAGATTTTTTTATAGACTTCCATCCTAACTATTTTTATCTCATGTTAGCATCTTATTTATTAATGTTTTGATTTATCTATTAACATAATTTGTTTACCACTCTAGTTTCACAATACTGGATGAGTATCAACAAGCATATTAACAGAAAACCCTAAATGACCACAATTGCCAATAATTTAAATACAACATAATACAAGTTTTTTTAAAAAAATTGTTCTCATTAAATGTATTCAAGATGTTTGCTATTTTTTGCCACCCAAACCCTGTAAAAATGTTTGAGCCATCAAATATGGAATCAAAGCTTTTGGAAATATATTCCAGGAATGAATAGAAAGAATCAGAACATATCTAAAAAGTAGCACTGAATTTAATGTAATGTGTTTATTTTGGCTTCAGGCACCATGTGTAAACATGACTAAAAGACAGGGTGTCTGGCCCCATAGCATTTCCTTGATTGTAAGAGACAATGATCAGATCCAATATCATTCTTTTGTAGGTGGCCATGACGGATAATTTTGACTTTTGCAGGGAGGAGATGAGCCAAAAATCGCATGTAATCAGCAACTAGTCTCTTTTCAAGAGGAGTAGAAAGATTCTGCATTTTAATATAATACACTTCCTTTTTAATTTGCAATGGTTGGGAACTTACAACATACTAAACCCTAATACAAAGCAATCAAATTGTATTACTGAAATTTATGTTGTTGAGCTTGTTAAGCTCAAACAAGCTATGTTGTGACTTAATCACACACTAAGCCAAAGGCTGAACCATAAACTAACACCCAATGCTATTTAATGTATTGTGCAAATCTAACAGGTTTGCAGTGTTTCAAATAAAAAAAACTAGATGTGCCAAAATAAAGAAAGAAAAGGGAAAAAAGAAAAGGGTGTGTTTGCTGATGTAAGCAGAAGAAGAGTGCAATTTATGAGTATCTCACCCTCTGGTCTAACCCTTACAAGACTTCCTGATGGGTGACTCAAGAGGATGAATGGGCTTGGCAGAAGAAGAGACCATCACAAACATGTTCTTGACCTGCATGGCAACTGCTGGAGAAATCCCAGGTCCTTTGGCTTCTTTTGGCAGTCAGTAAGATTTTTCCTTAGGGAATGTAAGGGCCAAATTAGACAGTATATGTTAACTAATTTATTTGAATCAGCTGTAATCTCTCTCTCTCTCTCTCTCTCTCTCCCCTCCCCTCTCAGGATGTGTGTCCATTTGTCACTAAAAAAATAAAATAGGGAGAGATTAAATTCACCTTCTTTCCCTTTACCTGCCTCTTCTTTTCAAAATCAATTTTATACCCTATGCCAGCTCATTTTTTGTCTCAAAATGCCAGATGGATAGGGATGTAAGGAATTTAATTTAAACCAGAGAAGCGGTGCTGCTTTCATTCCCCAATCTACCTTTAAAAGCACCCTCCCTTAAAAGCAAATTGGCAAGTGTGTCCTGAAGAAACTGCACACGCCTCAGGTGCTCAGATTCAGGTGGGAGTCAGCTCCTAACTCCAGGTAGTTCTGTTTCTCCTCGTGTACCACCCAATGGGCTTGTCTTTTATCCAAGCCTTCTCTTTGCACAGTGTGCATGCCCCAATAGCATTTCCCTAAACTAGCATGAATTTTGGGCTGCAACAAATCATTCCTAATAAAACAGATAAAACTTCCTAAAGTTGTCAGTTGTGCTCTGGGAAAGCATCTTCCAATGTGAAATGCAGCCAAATCTGGCAATCACTGCAGTTAGCAATTGTTCCATGTGCAAGTTAAATCTTGTGTACAAGTTCTGTGGTTGGTTACACCCAACCCAAGCCTGGGAATCTCCCTACAGCCATTCCAAAATCTAAGCCAATTCCTAGTTGCAAAGGGAGCAGATGAGTGTCAAGGAAACAATTGATTTTCTTCTCTCTTATGAAGACAGATGGGTGTTTTCCAACTGATAAGTTTGCAGTCATTCTTCTCTGTTATAATGGTAGTTGTTGTTTTGCACAGTTCAAGGACACTGCACTTTATTGTGTTACAAAGAACATACGGTGCTTGTATGGGACATGGGTAATGTTTGTGATGGAGTTGGATGAAGGCTGTGGGCACAATTTTTGAAACGCTTAGAAGAAAAACAAACAAAATAAATGAGCTACAACTCTATGTTTGATGCATGTCCATATTTGTTAAATTCTATTTAGACTTTCTCTGCATGTGTTTCTATATGTACCCATATGCAAGTTGTGATAAACACATGTACATTTTTCCAGTCAATGCTTTTTCAAGGAGTGATTCATGATGGTGACTAGGAAGAGCATATTAAATGACTCTTTTATTAGCACAATAGACGAATAGCACTGATCTGGGTTTTTTTGTGTGAAGTAACATTATAGCATTATGGACGTACCATACTAATAATGCTAATTAGAAAACCATTTTAAAATAATGTTTTTGTCACTGCCACCATAAATCATTTTGCTAAAATGACAGGAAGTGAAAAGATTTCCTCCCAGCATTGGATATATTTAATTGCAATATCATAGTTATTTATAAATATTCTTTACAATTACTTCAATGCCTTAGCATTCTTTCAGATATTGGTTTTAAAAAACGATAACTTATCCATTCTTGGGCAGAGGTTCATCTGCCTGTAAAATAATTACCTCATGTTAAAAAATCAGATTTCTTTAAAAGTAAAGAGTAATGTTACTGGTATCTATAACTATGGAAATTATCTCCTCTTCTGTTCTCAAAAATTATGGGCACAACAACTTTACAAATGGTGACCATTTTCTGTGGAGTTTACATAAAATGTGAATGTAAAGTAGGCTGAATCCACAGCAAACCTGTTTTCATCTTTCAGTACTTCTCTTGGACTTAGCTTCACCTTCACCTTCATCTTTCAACACAACCATTTGCTTTGTACCTTTCAAAAACAGAGAAAATAATATCTGTTTTACCATGGAAAAACTCTCATGAACAAGGGGAAAGCCAGAATACAAAAAATAGCATGAGGCTTACAGATACAGAAAGCCATTCAGGAGCTGAATGCAAAGATTATTCTGTTAAAAAGAACTGCTTAGCTACCAATTTTTATTATTTTTCACATTTCTGTACTACCCTCTCCCTCAAAGATTCACTCATTTATATATGCTCAGTAGATGAATGAGTCTGTATTATAAATCTAGGTAATTTGGCTTGTATTATCCAAACCTCACCATCAAAGCTGACACCTGCCAGAGCATAGAATAACCCAAGAAGTAGTGCAAGATAGGAAGATATGGAGAGACCTGGGCTGTAGAATCACCAATAGTCGGGCATGACTGAATAGATAATATCATCCATAATCCAAACATAGCTGGGCAAGGGTGAGTGTACTATTTTACGGTCAGATTTGCCTTCAGTTTTGAGTTTCAGTTTTTACCATAAACTACTCAATATAGGGAGGTGTGATGATAATGGTATAGGCTATGAGCCTATGTCTCAGAGGACAAGCTATGTGTCAGATCATGAGGTAGAAACAAATTGGGGATTATCTTTAGGCACTGCCCACTTTGCTACAAAACACTTCCTGAGATTTTAGATCTTATCAATAGAGGCTGGTTTTAAAATCTCCCCAGCTACTGATGCTGGGAGACCACAATCTTTATACCTAGGGAGATAATCACAGACATCAGAGGTTCATACCATTGTGGCAACCACAGTCTAAATCCACAAAGTCATCATATGTTAGATTTAATCTTCCCATCAAAGTGGCTAGTAGTAAGTCAGAGGGCTAATGGTTAGTCACTTGTTGTGGACAGATCATTTCTTGAGGGATACTTTCACTGGAGGTAGTGACACCAATTAAAATAATCCATCCCTAGTGCTTATTGATCCAGAGGGTTTCTGCAAAAACTTAGGGAATTTCCTGGCTTTCTGATAGGCAGTTCTACCAAGCATTTGGAATATGAAGGCAATCACAACAGTTAATGAGTTTGGCCAGGAGTGGCCTCTCATGCTCTAACCCTGGATACTTTTTTGTGGAATAAAGTCAGGAGTTAATTTGACCAAACAAAAATAAGAGTTTGAATTTGATCCTATGCTGTGGTGACAAGGGTGGTTCACTTCTCCAAGCTACGTTCTCCATCATCAACATAAAACCACAATGTGGATATTATTCCCAGATACATATCTCCATCCTGGGCTGAGTCATAGGATACCATAGAAGTATTGACTTGATGCCCAGATCGTGTCAATGATTGGATGGGAAAGAACAAGCTGAAGCTGAATCCCTGCAAAACAGAGGTGCTGTTTGCCCAAGACTCATTTGATTGCTTATCTGCTTCACTTGTTACTTTGGATGGAATAGCAACTCAGCTAAAGAAAGAAGTCTGCCACTTGGGGACCTCCTAGACCAGGGGTCTCAGACTTGCATCGTCACGGCATCATCACATGACGTATTGCAGCTTTTCCCCCCCTTTGTTAAACCAGCCCTGTCCTAGATTCATGGCTACTGATTGGATAGGCAATTAAAGCTGGTACAGTGGGAGCCTTTAATTGGGGGCACCAGATTTGACTAACCATTCCTTTATTCCCCTCCTGCATAGATTTCTGCAGTTTGCTTTTTGTGGGTCTGCTTTTGTGGACTACTGTATTCAAAAAATACAACTGGTATAAAATAGAGTAGCTCTTCTAGGTGAGACCTCCTCTAACTTCAGTTTTAATGTGGATGCTGCATCAACTGCCAATGGGTTTTTGAGTCTAGTTCAAAGTGCAGGTCATCACTATGACATTCTGCATGATTTTGCCCCTCGGTATCTTTGGTACCATCTGCTTCAAATAGAAATGCTCCGTTCCATGTGTGCATTACAATTCGAAATTCAAGGGCCTCTCATAGGATATTTGGAATATTTCTTGGGTTTTGTTCTATGGAACAGCTTATCTCCAAAGATCCAGATTGGTCTTTATGAAAACAGTTAAAACAGGATTATTCCATAGAGGATCTAATGTATCACATTGCTGGAATGGGACACCAAGGGGAGGGGCACTGTTTACAACTTTGAACTGAATGTTTGTTTTTATAATTCTACATATGTATGAAAACCACCAGATGTCCTCGTAGAGTTGGCAGCAGAGAAATAAATAAATAAATCACTCCCACACACCCCTTCAGCCATTAAAATTGCATGAACAGCCACGAAAATGAATGACTAACAACTAAATGTTGAATATTTCTAGACGAGCTCTGCAAGACGTTATGAGTAGGTATGACACTCCATCAGTCCTATCCATTTGCTTAGCATTCTTCTACAGCCATTGATGTTTATCAGCTGCTCTCTCTCTCTCTCTCTCTCTCTTCCTCTGGCCATTCTCATTTCTTCAGACCTGCTGTCTTTTCTGATTTGAGGAAGCTTCTGGCAGAATGTGCTTCTCCTGAAGCTTGCTTCTGACTTAAATCTCCTCCCTCTATTAACCCTAGACTGGCTTGACCTGTTTTGATTTTGCTGACTCTGCAAAGCTATCTGCCACAGAAGGAAAAAAAAGAGAGACGATCAAACATGTAATCTCTCCATATTCTTACTCCCAAAGTTGTGCTTCTTGACATTAAATGAAGTAAGTCAAACAGCTCTTGCGAAGCAGTTTTGGTTGGTGGGTTGGTTGCCATGATTCCTTTCACATTTGACAATTCTGGCCCAAATGCCTCAACACATTAATGTCCTTCTGTCAGTCTTGACTTCTGTAGCCAAGTCTTGCCCCTTTCTTGTTTGTCAACACAAACCTGCATAAATAACTGTGGGGACACTCCAAACTGTTAAATGCCATCCAATATAATATGAAACTTGCTGTTCCCTTGCTAATCTCTGTTTTGTCTCATTGACTCTATTCTCAGTCACTACCGTCAACCAACTAGCCTCCAACATTCAGGGTGATGGCGATTAGCAGATTTTATATATCTTGGGACTGCTCTTCAATTGTGTTAGAACAATGGAGAAAATATTACTTAGACACCAGAACAGATAAACTTGATTCAGCCCACCTCATACTTGGCCTGATGATGCAATGAAGGCAACATCATGGGGACTGGCAGGAAAAAAAACAATGATGGCTACTGTTAGGAATAGTTGCATTTGATAACCACATTTCAATCTTGTATGTTTTATCTGTTCTGCCAAGGGATATGGGCAGGATAATGCGAGGAGTAAGGTTGGTAAAGGGACAATCCAGTAATTCATCAAATGACATTTTTAAAAAAGAATTAAAAAGAGCCAGTGTGGTGTAGTAGTAAAGGAGCTGACTGAGAAATTAAAAGACTGAGGGTTCTGCTCCTCTCTTAATTAAAGCCAGCTGGGTGACTTTGGGCCAGTTCCTCTCTCTCAGCCTGACCCACTTCATAGGGTTATTGTGACAGGGAAAATAGGAGGGGGTCATCATCATCATCATCATCATCTGAAAGCAGGAAGGGAGCTATTACAGAACAAAAACAGGAGTTGCAGCTGTTCTCCAAAAGAAACATTGTGCAGAAAAGTTGAAACCAGAAAAATGGTGTAGAGATCCAGCAACCAAGTCATTCTGTTTTTTGCTTTTGATTGGACAACTTTTGAATCTCCTCTGTTAAACAAAATCTGTAGTTGGGGAAAAATAAATATATTTCAAAATGTACAGCAGATTGGAAATTATTTTGGCCCTCAACAGGCCACAATATGGAAATATGGAAGCAAAGGCAAGAGCTTTAATTATTTACTTTGAAATAAGATTCCATTTAATTTTCTTCCTCTGTCTTCCTGGCCAACAGTGGGTTTTTGACCTTTGTCCACTGAATAGGCACTGCATCACATTTCTCTTAGTCAGCTGAGAAAGCAAATGATTTGATAGGTTATCAATGCAGTGTCCCTGATTGTTATAAATGATTGAGGAAGGCTTGTGTTGCTTATTAAAAGGACATAATTGTTTGTCTGCACTTGGAGGTTATGAAAACACATTTATAGCCTATTTTACAGGAATCTAGTGGGATTTTTATGCCATCATCTGTTACCGTAAATGAACTGGAGACTCAATCCCTTAGCAGTCGTGTGCCATGAATTGTATGAGGAAATGCAACAGAAGCTTTTCACAGAGCAGTTAGACTACCATCTTTTATATGGAGCTGCCCCCAGTTTTGCAATTCAACTTCAAGACTTCTGGAGACTCCAGTCTGTCTATCTGGCTGACTTTGGGTGATAAATGGGCTATCACTCAATTCTGTTGGGTTTCTGAAGAAATGCAGAACTGTGGTAATATTGGCCTCACATCTTGTCAGATTATTAAGAAATGAACTGCCCAGTGCATAATGAACTAAAATTATATATGTATTGCTGTAAGTTATCATTTAACAAATATTTTATTTATTTTATTTATGCATTAAATTTCTAGGCTGCCCGTCTCACTGCTACAGTGATACAGTGGCTTACAATATAATACAATATTTTAAAAAGTACTAGAAAATAATTAAAATTGGAAAATTTGAATTAAAAAGTTAAAAAACAAGAGGATGGGTGGGTTGGAGGTGGGGATCTCCTCTACCCAGTCAGCCAACCCCAATGAGGCAGGCCTCTGTTGGGGGCCCAAACCAAGCAACAGAGCCAAGTTTTAAGGTGCTTCCAGAAGACCAGGTGGATCTCACCTCACCTCAATAGTTGTTGATACTTGCCCAGTGATAACTCCAAACCTGCGGCTGAATTCAATTCATCCCCAGGACCATTTCAGCGCTGTATATACTGCCAAATTGTTGAGGTGCAGTATTATGTGCCAAAATGTGACTGACTTTATCGCTACTACTAGGTGGAAATGCAGTATAACCAGTAACTGTATCTACAGACAGATTCTGTATCGTACTAAAAAGTGTCATGTGTTTCAGTTTGACCCAAGTTACGAGAAGTGGTGGAGGTCATTATCATGAGCCCATCTGGGAGGACCGCAGCACAAGGAAGATTGCAACATGGAATACAATGGGAATAAAGTAGTAAAAGCACCAATTTGAACAAAAATAAAAGCAGTTATGTTCTGCATCTTCTTACTAAAACCTCTATTGTTCTATCCCCGATTGACCCAGACCCGATAAATGACAAAGCCGAGGCGAAGTAAGGTTGTCTGCCTTTATTCCGGCATGGGTAGACCACGAGAGTCTAACCCGGCCGCTGGATTAAGGTAGAGCAGGTAGTGATCGAAGATCCCGAGAGAAAGAGGAAGAAAGCGGCAAGCCGCGGCTTTTTATAATTGCCGCGGCTTCAGAATCCGGGGCTTCCCATTGGCCGACGTGACAGCCAATGGGATTCGCCCCACCGGCTGGAGCGTGGGGGACGAGTGCGCATGTGCAATATGCTACATCTATTTCAAATACACGATTTAAACAAGGGGTAGCAACTACAGCCCCTTTACAACTTGTGGATGATGACTCAGGGAGTGAAGTTCACAGGTCGTAAAAAGACCATAATTACCCACTTTAATTTAAACATAAGACAATTTATGAACAACCAGCAAAGGACTAAAATTTAAAAGGATGACTGATTTTATTACTTATGATGAATGATTGAAATAAATAATTTTAAGGACATTAAAAGGGGGAATGTCAAGTTCTGAATGTAGGACAAGTCAGTAATGTTAAAAAGGCACCTGGCATGAAATGGGCAGAGAAAAAAGAAGTAAAAGTAGAGCAATTACAGGATGAGAAATTGCATGTCCTGGATGAATCACAGATGAATTTCCCAACAGAACGAATAGAAGCGGACATAAGGCAAGACACGGAAGCTACTTGGAGCAGAGGTGGCGATGTGCTGGAACTAGTTTATACAGGCTCACACGAGCCAATTGTTAAATTTTCTGGAATTGTGTGAGCCAGTTAAAAGCAAAGTTGAGCTGCAGTGCAGACTGTACCAACCAGCTCTTTGGCAGCTCACAGTGTAGCAGTAGCTAATAGAGGCAGCAGAGCTATTTGTTATATGCTTATCAGCAGAGCACTGAACAGAGGGATAAAAATGAGGTTACAAAGTGCTAGAGAAACTTGTAGAGTTGCAGTAATGGGAAAAATAGAAAGGATGGTTGGGGGAATGATGATCGAATGAAACACTGGAGGAGAAGCAAATGTATATAAAAGAAAAAGATTGCTGCAAAAATGTGGATAGGAGAACGTGATGGATAAAGCATAACACGAGAAACAGATAGATGCGAAGAAGCAGTCAACAGAAGTGAGGACTGCTCCATAGTAAAACAGGAAAAGAAAATGTAGAATTATTTTGATGGAAACCAACATGGAGTAGTGGAATGGCATGGGAATATTGACAAATATTGACAACTTGTAGTATATAACTGGATATATAACAATATAACTGGAGATATATCATTCAGATATTGAAATCTGGATGTGGCTTCCAGGTGACTAAGTGATTTGCTAAAAGGTGTGGAAACTTCATTTATACCTGATGTTTAAAGAGGTGGTTCTCCACTTATGTCTGGTCACTTAGCATCTGTTCGTAGTTATGACAACCCCTCCCCAAAACCTAGTTACAACCTGATTTTGAATTTCTGATGGCCACACGTGTATACACACACATACACACTGTGGTCACCTGATTGCATTTTGGGTACTTTGCATTCAGCTCACCTTTATAGCTGTTTGCAATGTCCCTCAATCAGGTGACCATAATTCTTAATGTTTTTTGCCCATTTCTATTGTTTACTTCTGATTGCCAGTAAAACATGTTCATTGGGTAAAATTGAATCATTTAATGACCATGTCATTCACTTAATGACTGCCACATCAGCTTAAGAACTTCTGTAATAAAGATCATAAAAATCGGGTCCTTTCATGTGGTGATCTGCTTAATGACTGCAGGGACTTATAGCTATAATTCTGGGCTTAATTACAGTCATAAATTGAGGACCAGTGGGGTTTCCCAAACTATGAGTTGCAGGCAAAAACTTTTAGTTAGATTTACTTACTGAACCAGGGCAGAGCAAAAAACTGATTAGTTATACTCCTACAATAAATCCATTCTTCCCAAAATTCATTGTATTTTTTCATAGTTCATTTGTCTTCATTTTGATGTTTGAATTTTTAGGAGGGTCTGATTAAGATAACATTAAAGCTCTAATGGCAAAAAGTTTAAGAACCCCGCCTTACACAAAGGGAAAATAGGGAGAGTGAATTCTAATCCTGTAAGATTTAGTTTATCAATGGGGATAAACTTGGTAAAATTCTAGTCAAAGAGTACACAAAGTGGCAATGAGCAAAATGCAGGGCAGTTTTATGCCACAGAGGTCAGAAAGTGGGAAGGAAAGCTTATTGTATGTTTACTGAATTAGAGAATGAGTATGACAAAGTAGCTTGAATTACCGTATTTTTCAGTGTATAAGATGCACCCCCCTTTAAGTGAGTGAAAATTGTAGTGCATCTTATACGCCAAATACAGCCATCCCCCTCGCGTTCCGTTTTTGCCAAAAACTGGTGTGTTTTTGGCCTCCCAACACCCCCTTCCTGTACATTTTGGTTTTCCCCCTTCCTGACCCCCCAGAAGCACTTTGTAGGCCTCTAGAATCCTCCGCACAGCCCGTTTTCATGAAAATTGGGCCCGTTACAGGCCTATTTTTGGCGAAAACGGGCCACATGCAAAATGCTTCTGGGGGCCAGGGAGGGGGAAAACAAGATGAGCATGGGACAATGGTAGGCCAAAAACACGCCTGTTTTGGGCAGAAACGGGACACTCAGAGGGTTGCAAATTATTCTGGGGACAGGGGAGGGGGAAAAACAAGACACGCAGAGGCCAAAAACTTTTTTTTGTTTTCCTCTTCTAAATCTAGGTGCGTCTTATACTCCGAAAAATAAAAGTATATCATCACAAGTACAGGCAGTCCTTGACTTACAACCATTCAATTTGTGACCATTTGAACTTAGACCACCACTGGGGAAAAAAGTGACTACTGACCATTTTTCACACTTATTATTGTCTCTGCATCTGTGTGGTCACATGATCAAAATTCAAACACTTGGCAATTGGCAAGCATTTTATGCCTGCTGCAGTGCCCTGGAGATCATGTCATCCCCTTTGGCGACTTTCTGACAAGCAAAGTCAACAGGGGAGTCAGATTCATTTAACAACTGTATTACTAGCTTAAGAACCACAGTGATCACTTAACAACCGTAGCAAACTCATTTCAAGATGGTCTTGCTTAGCAATAGGAATTTTGGGCTCAATTGTGGCCATAAGTCAAGGACTACTACATGGTAGGAAAGCTTATGATGAAATCAGTGGAGTGCTCTTGAAGACATAAACAAGGAGGTACCTTTATAGAGAGTATTGTTGGATGAAAACTGAAAGCATATGTTGCAAATAGAATGTTAGATGGTCTGATGCAATGAGGAAAAGGCACCAGCCTGAAGATGGTGAGTGGGATCTCGCCGAAATGTTGTGAAGAGATTCTCAAACTTATACAGGAAAAGTGTATATATATATACAGTAGGTCTAGAACTGTTCAGGTCTTTTCCCATCTAAGTTTGAGAATCTCTGCAACATTTCGGCGAGATTCCACTAACCATCTTCAGGCTGGTGCCTTCTGCTTCATGCCAGTGCAAGATATATATATAGGGGGCTGTGTTTGACAGGTGAAATGGAATGAGCACTTGGAAACGAACAAGTGGAGCAAGTTGATGGATTTGAATTTCTTGGTAGAAAATGTATTCAGGATAAGAAAACGCATGGAGACATCTTGTGCAAATGCTGACAGAGAGTTTACAAATAGTCTATGATGAATGGAATGGAATGCTTGTTGAAAGAAGCAAACATGGCTAATTTTAAAAGCATGCTTTGGTCCATGTCATGTGGAATGAGAGTTGAATATGTCAGTAAAATCATAAAAATAAGTTGCATGCAATGGAAGAAGTACTTAAGAATGTGCATGAAAAAACAGGAAAAGATCAAGAGAACAAGAATGAATGGGCTCTACAGTATGGATTGAATACAAACATATGATTTCATATAGAAAGAATGAACAAGGTTCAATTCTCTAAACAAATATATATGAATGGTTGAGAGGAAGGAGAAGGCTGAGAAAGTCATGGCTGGATGAAATTGAATTCCTCCAAAAGAAAAGGCGAGATGTTTAAAGAAATCAACATATATAGGGATGTGATAGAAGTAAAGGATGGCTTTGTATGGACAGGAATAATGTCTGATACTGTATATATTATATTTAGCTACAGTTCCTTTCATTGTCTAATCTCATGTCTTTAATTTTTTTAGCTTACTGTTCTTACTCTGCTTCTGCACTTTTTGTAGTGCGGCTTACCCCAAAAGAGAAAGGTATGATAGTATATGCATATGTGTATATGTACATATGTTTTAGGCACACTATTTTCAGTGATGTGCACTAGGGTTCCCTCAGAATCATGTTAATAGAGAACAAGACAAGTTTAAAGGCAGATGGATAATAAGCATTAGGAAGATTATGAATATGTAAATTAAAAGTGATGAATTAGCATGGGTAATGACTACTGGATTTTTTTTTCTAAATATGAAGCTTGAGATAAGCAAAAAGAAATAAAGGGCCTGTCAAAACATCCCCGGCCTAGTGCTCTCCAGATGCTTTAGGTCTCTAGAGTTGGGAATTGTGTAATTCTAACACATCTGGACAGCAACAACATGGAATAGGCACTTCTATTCAACTTGTTCATCAGAGATTTAGTTTCATCAGTAAGATGACAGGTTATTTTTCCTTCTGGGCTGGAAGAATAAGAACACAGACGATCCCACGAACCCTTTACCATTTGAGTCTCCACTAATATAAGGATTGAAGTGTTATTCAAAAAAGATAAGTTCAGAATACCAGTAATCCTTGAGTTACAATCATAATGAACCCTGCCCATTGCGGTTGTAAGTTGTAGGTATCACGAAATGGCAATGTTTTTTGTGGCAGCGGTTAAGTGAATGCCACAGTCATTAAGTAAACCCATTGTTCACGATGGCATGGTTTTGCTGAAAACCAGAAGGGCTGGTTTTTGTCAAAACCATCGTACAACTAGTCATGTGATCACAGAGCCCCACAAACAGCTGTAAATTCAGCCATATTGCTCAGCACCAAATGTGCAGTCACATGATCATGGGTGGGGTTGGGGGCAAAAGTCAGAACTTTGGATACAGGTTGTAAATAAATCCCCCCTTTTCCCTGCAGATTGTAACTTCCAACTATCACTAAACAACCGGTCATAAGTCAAAGACTATCTATAGAGTACAGAAAATGTAATATGAGTACAGAAATGTAAAACCTGGACTCTTAATAGTACTTTGGTAAGCAGACAACAAGAATTTGCCATGACCCACACTTTCCCTGTTGTTTGAGAGTTCCAAACTGAGGGCAGCCCAGCAAATGTTTAAATTTCAGTGGAAGACCAGGGACTCTCAAGAACATTTGGCTTGTAAGTATCTTGATAAAAATATACAATTCCCCACCTGAAGGCGATACAAAACTCTCCTTTATCCCACTTTTCCTTTGCTAGCTGAACAAAAATGGAAGTTCTGCATATGAGCTGATCCTGCTCCTGCTAGCCCAATCTGTTCTTCACCGGGAGAAGCCCTTGCTCAGGATGGGATTCAAAAGTTGCCAGGTTGGGAAGAACATAGACAGAATGAACAAGTCCTTCAAACCCACGCCTACCCTTAAAGCCTCCAGCACTCATTTAAATTATAGCATGTGCAACCGTAAGCAATTTTGAGAAATAACAACTTGAAAGGAAATACAGTCTCCTTCATCAACGTGTGCCATCAATGTGTGCCAGTCTATACTTGCATGTAAGTTGTAGCTGGTACAACAAACAGGGGGAAGAGCCTCTCTTCTTTCCCCTGTTGCCCTAATTTGACAAACAAAAGGGTGCATCGCAGGGGCAAAACTGTTCTTCCTGCTGTATGGCTAGAGACCCAAGTGAAGAGCCTTTTGTTCATTACATTTTCATGCTGTGTATTTCCAAATTCTTCTTCCCACACATATTCCATAAGGCAAAGTGCTTATTCTTCTTCACAGCAGCCAATTAAATATTTCATTAGTATCTTGGTTTTGTTGGTTGGGAAACGAGAACAAGAGAGGATTGCTTTCCAAAATCTGCAGAGAGTATTTGGAATTCAGCAGCAGTTCCCACCCAGGCCATCTGTCTCACTTCAGGTTCCCACGCCATCGCTACCATTCTGGCTTAGCACATAGAGTCACACTCTGTCTCTTGGAAGGAAATGCTGACTTCTCGAGAAAGATAAAACATCTTTACCTGCCCAAGTTGTGTATTTGTAGTAAATGGTGTTATTCATGACCAAAATGGTTTTCCAGGCTAAGGAACTTTACAGTAATGTTCTTTACAATCAAGTGGAACATTTTTGCTATGCTTCGCTGTAACTCTGTGGATGAAGCTGTTCTGAAGTTATTCGTCATTTGTAACTGTAAGAAGTCCACTGCTTTATTTCTCTCAAACAGACTCTCAGCATTTCCTCAGACATCATTGTAAACACAATAAATTGAACTGCCAACTCAGTTTCTAATGTTCACCTGAAGAAAAATGACAAACAACTCCCCTCCCACACACACACAAATAGCAAAGCTTGAAGCTGGGGCATTACTTTTTATTTATTCACCAGCATTTCCAGGACTATGACATTTGACTTAGAAGAAGCATTAAATTGGTTTTGAAATTATGGAAACTGAAGCCCGTTGCAAGGGGAAAACACTAGATTGCAATGACTAATAGACTCTGAGAGCCTCATCCTTTGCTGCGGATTTATCTATTCCTTTGGACCCATCAGACTTGGTGGCCATTATGCCACAGTTCATAACAGTGAATTTCATTAGTACACTATGCATGGTTGCCATACCAAGAAACATAATTTCACTTGACCACAAAGGAGTTGTATTTTGGAAATGGAGACAGGCCTGATCATTTATGTCTCATGTGGGATTTCTGAGTTTTAGTTTCAAGTTCACAGCATCAGATCCCAGAGTTTCTAAACAAGAACATCCACAGTACGGAGAAGAGCAAAATGCTCTTGGACCATCTCACTGGTCCCTCCTATGTGAGAGCTGAAGCCTTTGTTGAAAAGATCATAAGTAACAAACTATTGAAAGACCCCATTTCCTCGCTTACAATTTGCCAGGCAACCAAGTGTTCTGTACATTCAGGTTTCTTGCTCTGAAGTTTTGAAATTTTGAAATTTGAAATTTTGGATTGGCTCCCAATAAAGGGTATTTCAAAGTGCAATTTGAACACATTCTCACCAGATATTTATAAGACTTGCCTGTTCCCAAGTAGACTAATACATTCTGCACAAGGATACGCACTGAAATGCCAACCTGCTTACAATAGCCAGAGTCAAAATATAAAGCTGCCCTGCCTTTGCTTAGAACAGCTCAACATCAGCTGCCTTAAAGTTGGCTTATTAGTGAAAATGGAAAGACAGTAGGAGAGAGAGAGAAAAAGAGAGAGAATGAGAATAGATAACACATACAGTGCTTGGCATCTTGGACCTCTTGTTTCCTTGCAGCATCCTCTCAGGTGATGGAGAGAATTTCCCACGTGCCTAAGCTTGGGGCTCTCGAAGTCCCAAAGGCGACCAGATGGGCAGTTATTTCCTTCTGGAAACACCTGGAATGATTAAGCTCTACTGTTCGGTAACTGTTGGTGCGAGCACAAGCAAGACTTGGCTAGGATAGGTTAGGGCTGGGCAGGGCTGGGCTAGGCTGGGAGCTAACAGTTAGTTCCACCCACTGATGTTATCCAACCGGTTACTTTCCTTATTGTTAGATTTTCCTTTCAACAACAAACTTTGAAAATCAACAAGACAAGTTTGATCTTTCTGTGGCAGTGATGATAGAACTCCTTGTGCAAGATGCCAGAGGGAGAATCCATGGACCCTCTCCAAGTTTCTCAGTCTTTTCTATCCAAAGCTAACTCAACTCACATCTCAAGTTTTAAGTCACTTTTAGCAGAATGCGATGTCCCAAAAGAGGTATTGGGTTAAAAGGGGGACTGAATCATAGCCATACCATTTGAACCATTTCCTCTATTAATTTGCAACACATGTGGAGTGTCTCTCTGACCAGGGCTCCTTCTCTTACCTTACACCAGCTTTTCTCAACATCCTCCAGCTATTGTGAACTACAATTTCTATCAGTCTGGGCCAGCTCAGTCAATGATTCTGGCTGTCATGTGGACAAATGCTGTTAAATGCACTTAAGACAGGAAAGAATGCTTTCATTTCTGTTCTTTCTCTCTTATCTTAATTTCCCACATATTCCTTCTCTTTTGTTACTTCATTCAGTGACACCATGTCCGGTCTCAGGGACTGAAAACAATGTGGAAAATCACAAACTGCGATTGAAAAAAAAAGAGAGAGAGCCAGTTTAATATAGTGGTTAAGGCACCAGACTAGAAACTGTGAGACGGAGTTCTAGTCCTGCCTTAGGCAGAAAGCCAGCTGGGTGACCTTGGGCTAGCCACTCTCTTGGCCCTAGGAAAAACCATTTCTAAAATCTTACCAAGAAAATTGCTGCCACTGGTCAAGACTGACTTGAAGGCACCAAACAAAGAGCAGCTGTTTTTCCAGAGCATTCTTTATTTCAATTTGTTTTAGTTTTACTTCACTTAATTAGTTTGTATATGTTCCTGGTGTATAATCATAATACATAGACCATCAGAGAACAGAAATGTGAAAAATTAAGACCTTAAAAGAAAGCCTACAAAATACTAAGTTCTGCTGGCTCCTTTTGCAGGCTGAGTGAGTGAATATAAAAAACTGGGAACAGTAGCTGTGGATTCCTCTTTTGCAAGAGGCAGTCTTCTAGCTAAAGAGCTCCTAGAGGATCATTCAATATCTGAAGTTGTCCTGGCTTTGAAGAGCTGTCCTATTAAAGGTTGCTTCCGGTCAGACTTACCAAAAGACAGCCAGCAATGCCTCTTTAGGATTTAATAGAATAGAAGTTGTTGACAACTTTATTCATGCTTTTGTTTGGTTTTTCTCTTAACAATGGAAATCTGCTTAAGAAGAAAGACCTAGAATGTAGCACTCTGATTTGTGTTTGTGTGTGTGTGTATGCATGAGTGAGTGTGTGTTTACAAGGAAAGGGAATCCCAATGTCTTTGATCATGTTTCTTCTTTCTGACCCCCTTCTCTGATTCTTCTTCTAAATTCCTGAGATATGAACCAGTGCACAAGGATTCCTCACACCTCTGTCTATTTTAAATTTAACTTTTTATAGAAGAATTTTAGGCTTTGAGAATATCAAGGGGTGATTCGAAATTAATGTCAAGCCTCAGCTCTGCGTGGTTGTTTTTCACCTTTCATAATCATGGCAGAAAAATTATTTCCCCCTGCATATCCTCAGAGGGAGGATATACTACAAATAAACACACATTGGGTTAAAAAAATGCTCCTGGAAGTCTTATAGGTGTGTATATGATGAGGAGGAGTGGGAAAAAAGAACCAGAAATCTTATGATCAATACAGACTGAAGTATTACATTTGAAAAGCAATATTTTACACAGGGGAAAATTGTTTGGGTACAACAAAACACAAACACTTCTTTGGTTTGTAGATCAACAGGATAAGGAGTAAGGTAAGTCTCATTGCTCTTCCTGTTCCTGTAGGTCTGCATTGGTCTGTATTTATTTAAATTATTATTATTATCACAAGTAGTAGAATGCCGTAAGAGCAACTTGTGGTTCTAGCGTATCCACTTGAATGTCTTTAAAAGGATTGAGTGCTTGGGAAGAAGGCCAGATGGATGAATAAAACAAATACCATAGAAATCCAAATATGCCTCACTAAATATCATAATATAAAGAGCTGGTTTGGTGTAATGGTTAAGAGGCTGGCATAGAAATCAGGAGTTTTAGGCTTCCCTGAGATATGAAAACTTGCTGGGTAACTTTAAACCAGACAGGATATTAGGTATGTTTGACACCTTGAGTTATACATAAAAGTGGCAGGAAAAATATGATTATTGTTTATCTGAAAAAGATACGGAAGTCTTCTTTATAATATAATGCATTACACAAAGGTATAATGTGAACTGTAGACCCATTATTGGAAAAAAACAGATATAATGTGAAAGAAGGACGGAGACAGTTCAAGACTGGTATAGAAAGAGCAAGAACTGTTAGAAATAAGAGCCTTACCTGACAAAGGGTAGAGCTTAGACAGCAGATTTCTATCTATTTACCTTATATTTACATTTCTACTGCAATTATGGTAATTGTTTCTAAATTGGCATCTACACATAGAACTAATAAATACAAAATTTATGCCACATTCTGTTTTATTCATTTTGCTGACTTATTTATCAAACTTTTGTATGCTCCATCTCTCCCCTATAAAGGTGAGTTGGATGGTTTTATGGGTGATACGCCTCTTCTTTCTTCTTTCTTCTTTCTTCTTTCTTCTT